>JAYMSR010000027.1:0-48602 GCA_036897825.1 Plantago rigida
CGAATTCACCCGCCAAGCAGTATAGGGAAAACAATACATATTTCACGATCGATAGAGGCTTTTTGAGTTCCTGCGCACAATACAGGATGGTAGGTGTACTTGGAGTTTTTAAGTAATGTATTATTTTCTTTTTGTAATAACTATAATGAAAGGTAGGATTAGTACACAATAAAGAAGTTCAAAGATGATTCCAAAATTATGATATTACAGCAACGCCCAAATACTTCGTATCTAAAATACAAAAGTAATTTGTCAAATGTAAGGAGAAGAAAAACGAAGGTCATCAAATCAACAAACAAGAAACATTACAGATTTTTCATTTCCTGGCAAAGGCACTAGTAACTGTTGAAAGAAAATTTCGGGAACATGGAAGAATTAGGAAGTTGGGAAAGTACTTAGTATTCCCCAAAAAACGTATGAAAGCGAATCAAAGAATAGGATGGCATAAGCTCGAGGATACCCTAAGCAGTACCAACAACAGTAAATAGGGAAAATAGACATAAGAAAAAGAAATCAAAGAGAAAAAAGATTCTACCAAAACAACACAGAACCCGAGCATTAGAAATTAGAAATCAAACATTTCCACAAGATTAAATAAAGTACTACTTACTATATCGCGAAATAAATAAACGCAGGATGAAATGAATAATTAATGACCGTCTTTCCTTATACCGGTAATATTCCTTCCTTAGACAAAGATCGAGGTATAGGTAGAAACGGAGAGAACCATAAATGAAAAATGATTCTAAAAGAAAAGAAGGACACAAAAAAATCACATAGTTAGTTCTTCGCCCACAACACAAATAGAAAATAATGAAATGAATGATTTGCTTTTATGTTGCACAGCGAACAACTTCCTGTACTTCCACTTTTTCTTTTTGAGTTTCAACTGAAATGATTCTTTATTCACGACTATCGGTCATTAGTTACTTCCTTGCATATTTGTAGCTACCAAAGCTTCTAGTACTAGTTGATATGATATGGTACCTTTTTTTGTTTTTTACTGTGTATTTAAAGGGACTTTTTGGAAATTTCTTTCTTTCATCTCTCTCAACGTACTCTCTGGAATACTTCATTGTTTGGATGGATTCTATAGTTGTTTTTCTTTTAGATCTTTGCGGCAGTGCTGCGTATTCCTTGTAGAAAAGGAAAACTTTTTTGCCACTCATCATCATCAGATCAGTATCTAATTCTTTCTGATTCGTTACCCTCGAAACCTTCGTGTATACCAAACTAGCAGCTAGCATTCAGGATATGAGATCTTTACTTTAAAAATACCTTTAATAAATACCACATTTATCCCTTTTAATGTTTTTCTTCTCTAACCTATGTTTGGGTTTGGCTGCGACGTGCACATTCCGTTTCTTATTCTTTTTTTCTTAATTTTGCGAAGATGGATCCAGACGCTCAATTTCTTTCGAATAGCTATTAGTTCAAAGTGTCCGCGAAAGCATTTTCTATTTATTCTATGATCTTTTTTTTGTCCAGGTTTTTTCATTCTATTCACTTACAACTACAACAAGAAAAACTACTTAACGCCTAAATCGACTCTAAAATTTCTAGAATTAGAATGAATTAGGTTTTTCTCTATTTTTTGTTACGTATGTATATATAGTATGTAGCCACCGTCGATTGATTTTCTTCGAGATTCTATTCTCATTCGATCTTGAGTTGTCAGTCTTCATTCAATTCATGTCTCTTTTTTATACACCAATAATTACCAATAAATTGACCGCAAGTAACTAGCAAAGGAGAAATCCTATGTCAACGAATATTGATTCGTCAAAGCAAAGAAAAAATCATCCATATAAATAACAACAAATTGGCAAAAAAACTGTTACGTATATAGAGGTAGATAGAATTTGATATAGATTCTGAAGTCCCGCTCCTTTTTTCTTTTTCAAGTCTAGGTTTCCTCTCGCCTAGAGTTGAAAGATGGTCAACAAGTTCCTCTTCTTGCTCGGAACTCAATCCTTTGCCACTATGGCCTCCTAAAGCAAGGCTAGCATTCGCGAAGCCGCTGCACTTCTACATGGTCAACATGTCTTCTACAATCCTATCTAAGAAACAAGAAGCTTTGGCCAGCTCTCCTTCCCTCTTCTTGGGAAACAACAAGCTACTCACTCTTCAATGCACTCAGTCAGGCAAAAGCTTGCGGAACTTCACAGAATCAATCTCAAATCAAATGAAGAAGCTCTTATTTCCTATCCTTCTCGCTACTTTCGCCGCAAGTTCCAAAAACCTTTTCATATGGAACGAAGAAATCCTAGTTGCCGCATGCTTCCTTACTTTCATCCTAGTCGCTAGAAAAAGTTTCGGTGTGACTCTACAAAACACCCTACAAGAAAGAACCCATGCCATTAACCACGAACTACAGCAAGTCTTCCAGCCCAACCAACAAATCCTACTAGAATACAATCAGAACGAAGTCCTCTTTCGTAAAAGCTTGGCACTCTCGCAAAGCAACATAAAAGCATTACCCACTGCCAGAACCCAACCGAAGATCGAAAAGAGCATAGAAGCTGCCTTCACCAGAAAACTCACAGAAAAGTTAGAAAGACTTCGTTGTACAAATCAAGCAAGAAAAAGCCAGAAAATGGAAGACCTCATACAAGAGTTTCGAGTCGCCGTCAATGAACGATGGACAGCTACAGATGGCGTTGCATCTAAACGTCCCCAGAAAGCAAACCTAGCACTCATTTCCGAAGGATTGCAGGTCTTAAAGACTGAAGCATCCAATAACCTATAATCAAAGAAGGCCCGAGATCCAATACACAGACGTAAGAAAGCAGCTTCTCCAAGACAGAGGGCACGACTGTCAAAGACATTGAATCCTAGGACGAAGCCGTATGACGTGAGAGTGTCACGTACGGTTTCCTTGAGAAGGATGTTAGCAATCACACCTACAATAGAACCAATGAACGGTCCTTGGTAATACATCCTTACTCAACTGGTTTATGCACATCCCTTTTTCTAGGAGGTTGGCTGCCTATACTAGACATACAGATTCTTCATTGGATCCCAGGTTCAATATGGTTTAGCCTCAAAGTCATTTTCTTTCTATTTCTCTACATCTGGGTTCGCGCAGCATTTCCACGATACCGTTATGATCAATTGATGGGACTGGGTTGGAAAGTCTTCTTACCTCTGTCACTCGCTTGGGTAGTAGTTGTCTCGGGCCTATTAGTGACCTTTCAATGGCTTCCTTAATACCAGTTTAGTGTATGTAAGACTACACCCCGAAAATGTCTTGATGGGGATTCGACAGCAGACAGATAGATATATCTATCTAGTTTCTCATGTTTCATTACCGATCGAACAGACTCTTGTTTCTTGTATTCCAGCTCCCAAGTACTAGACCCCAATAGAAGACAACATGATACAAGTACAGACACTTCTCTTTTTCGCTGTTTTCTTGGTCGTGCTAGGTGGGACGGCTGCCCCAGTGCTTTGGAAGTACTTCCTAGGTAGAGATGTTTCCACAGGTGCTCCTTTTTCTAATGCCATCCTAATTCCTATTCAACTCGCTACCTTCATCCTATTGATCTACCTACATGCCAGGAAATTTCTACAACCAACAGACAAAAGACAAGCTAGATATGCTCTTTTCTCTGCTCTTCCTATCATGCACTTTGCCCTTCTACAATTCAAATGGAACTACTCTGTCTTCGAATCCTTCTGTGGTGTACTTTGTTTCTTATTCTTCTGTACTTTCTTCCTATTGCCAAGCCAGAAGCAGACACCGAAAAAGAAAGTCCATATGAGAGCGCTGCCAAAACTTGGAAAGGATCCAATCAAAGCTCTGACTTCCCACCCACTATCGAGTATGAATCTTTCCCACACAGGAGTTTCCGCCTTTCTACTAGGCGCCTTGTTATCTAATACACTGAAGATGGAATTCACTCAACGCTTGCTCTTGGGTTCCGAACTACATCTGGGAAAGAAGCGCTGCTGTTTACGAGGCATCGACCATTTACACGGACCTAGTTTTCATTCTATCTGCGGGAATTTTCTCATCTATCAAGAGTCTGGAGCATGTAAGGAAGATGTCAAGTTGCAGAATTGCTTGGCATCAGCCTTGACTGCCTTTCCAGAGAAAAGAACCTTTCGAGAAAGCACCACTACTACAGAAGTGGCTATCCATACTAATCTATTTACAGACTTCTACCTGTTGGTCGGATCGGGCCTGACTAGAACAGGAGGGTGGTATACGACCGTAATGAAATTGCCCTTTATCTTTTTGATTCGGCTCGGATTTCTATTGGCTTCCATAGGCGGATCACGTAGTCTCTTACACCAGCTCCAAAGAAAGAAGTCTAGCTGGCATTAACCGTGTGACACAGAGAAGTGCACTCTTGCAGTGGCAAACAAGATAGTAGAAAAAGCTAAAGAAAGAAGGAGTCAAGGTACCCATTTGATTCACAGGTCTATAGAACATTCAGTATGCATGCAAAAGATTCTTAGAGAAGTGCGAATACGTTTCTTTCGGGTAGTTGTCAGTTTCGCTCTCACATGGATGACTGCTTATTGCTTCGTGGAGGAAGCTATCTTTCTACTAGCAAAACCATTTCTCAAGCTTCCCACTAATGGACCCATGGAAGCTCCTTTTCTTGCTACACAGTTGACAGAGACACTTTACACAAATCTTGCAGTAGCGTCTATAGTCGCCTGCGCCTTCGTTCTTCCTTTAGTGAGTCATCAAGTTTGGTCCTTTCTGATCCCAAGTTGCTATCAGGGACAAAGGAAGAGAGTGCGTAGAATCCTTTATGGTTGTACTTCTTGCTTCCTAGTTGTACTATGTCTCACGAACTACACGATAGTACCGCAGCTTTGGCAATGGTTGACGCAGGTAACAGTAAATTCGAGCATAGTTATTGAGTTACAGCCTAAGATCTACGACTACATTCTGTTTACTCTGCGTATTTTGTTGGTTGCAGGCCTCGCCTCCCAAGTACCTATGGTTCTCCTTACAAGTGCCGTGTCCATAGAAAGAGTGACTAAGACTCGTCGCTTTTGGCTGTTATCGATCCTTCTGTCATCATCTCTCGTCATACCTCCCGATCTTGGTTGCCAGCTTCTAGTTTTTTTCCTTCTCTCGGTGATCATAGAATTGTCTCTCTTTGCTGTATTGTTGTTCGAAGTTGAGAGGAGAGCATCACACTAGAGTCGTTTGTAGGGTTATATAGAGTAAGTTAGTAAGTGAAAAGAACAAATTGTTGTACAATAGCAGATAGTCATCATCGTATCCAAGGTCTAGACAGCTGTTCTCGAGTCGTGTCACCTTCGAATATCATTGCATGCAACCTTGCGTCCAAGCTATACATGTGATGGTAGTGACCCGCACTTTCAAGAGAGATAACGAATCAGATTTCGGGTATTTTTGGGATGTAGTGGGTACCGAAACAAAGTGGAGTACTGGTGTCACTAGAAGTAAGTAGCTAACAAGTAGGTACAAAGAGAAGTAGGGTGCATGCTGTATCGCAGTCTGGTATAGTCAAAAATAGGAAAAGTATTGACAGTCAAAAAAATGCTAAGAAAAGAATAGAAATCAATAGTGAAAATAGATGACTTTGCTTGAAATATCCCCATATGCTACCTCCTTGGTTTAGGCTCCTCGAGCTTAGGTACCCCATCAATGCTGCTTCCCTTCTAACAGTGTTAGCAGAAGGACATCTTCCTCCTCAAAGTCTATGTACTTAGTGTATCAGACATCAAGCAAAGTCAAGCACGAGGCAAGGACCACCCCTTATGAATTCTATTCTTATTTGTTTGTTGTTTTGGATCGAAAATCTATGTATTCGGGAAGAACTAGAATAGTTGGAAAGTACAAAAGTACAAACGATATCTATTCTTTCATTATGACATTATCTCTCACAGTAAATGAAAAGTCTCTATAGTTGAAATATTAACTAGATTGTTTTGTGCATAGAATTCGTTAGTTTAGAGACTTTGTACGCCAATCCAATGATGGATGGAAAGATTTTCCAAGACAAGAATGTTGAAAAGGAATTCATTCATGCTGCAACAAACCTGATACTAACAAGTTCAAAGAAGAGGAGCATAGTTTCAGACAATTCAGACAAAGAGAAAAGTAAGGCAACCAATAAACCCTGTTTCATATTCTATACGATATAGCATCAAATGGCGAAAGCCGACTCAGGACAACTCTCTAAGTGACTAGAATGTAAGATACAAACAACTAGTAAGTCGTGGTAAGGGAATACTCGGAGCAACTCAAATGAAGGGTTTCTTTGTACTATGTAGATCGAAAAAGCTTTCTTGAAAACTACGTAAGATCTTGTATTTGTAAGACGTAGGCTTTTCAGACCAAGGTTATTTATTAAATGAAAATGTCAAATTAGACTAATCTGTAACTGTCCCTCTACCTTTTTCTGGGATTAAGAATTCTGTATTACTTACTAGTACTAGAACGGTAAACAAGGTATATTCTTGACCAACAGAGACTAATGGTTTTGATATATTTCTAACATGTGTGATTCTATGTCGAGCGCGGATAGTGACCTACTACGTCTATGTCTATTTGTTTGCATTAAGACTTGTGTGTGTTGACACTTACCTAATAGAATGACGGACAGGGGAGAGAATATATGCAACCCATTCTATGCAAATCAAAAAAAGAAGATAATACTTCCAGAGAAGCCGAAAGAAAATAAAGAAGTAGTGAAAAAAAAAAAGAATCCACACCAAGTTAGTATGATAGAAGTGCGGGGAAAATGCTTTTGAAAACGTACTGCGTTGTAGAGCTAATTAATTAGTCAGGCATAACTAGATAATCAAAGAAGTCGTAGGCATAATAATAATAATAATAGTTTGTAAATAGTTGGTTGTATGTATATTAGATTCAATTCACACAAATTTTTCTATTTGACTTTTACTGAAGGGATTACTGGCAGCAAGGGGATTAGGTACTAACGATATTCTAGATATACGCTCTCTTTTTTATAGAAAAAGTCTAGTAAATAAAACACGAAGTTCACGGGGATCCTGTCTTATGCGGCGTTTACAAACAGTAAGAAAGAAAAAGAAATTTGGTAGGCTTGGAAAATGAATAATTGACTCCCAAGAAACGAAGAGAAATTTTCTCTTTAGAATTCACACTGCATAAGAGCATAAGAATCTAGACCTTTTTTTTTCTCTTCTTGCCTACAAAAAAAAAGAATCCTCGATTCTTCATTGATTTATTAATAAGAAATGCCCACAAACAGATATTCAAATTAACAACCTCTAAGATTATGGATCAAATACATTGATTGAAACTAAATCTATGCGTCATTTTCATTTCTGGTTGACTTGTATATGTGTATAATTAGTTTTCGCTTTTCATAGAATGAGTCAAATAAGATCTGGTTTATGGGTTATCATCTCATTCCCGAGAGTTTACATTACAAGGTTTTCTCTTTGCTAAACACCTATGTTCCTAGAGAGGCCTACGTTATTCTATTAGATTATTGTTGTTATTTCATTTAGTGCATCTCCTCTAGTAATCACAGCTTCTATGAAATAATCCTTTTCTTATTCTTAAACATTTCCCTACCTTCTTCTCCGTATCTTGTACTTCAATCCCCGTCTTTCTAAAATGGAAGAGGACTCTTTGTGCTAGTACGTCTTTATTTATGGTCTTTTATGCCTTCTCTCTACGCTAAACCCCTCGTACACTTTTTGATTCTATTTTTCATTTCACTTCCTGCTGGATCACTAACCAAATCCCAAATACGTAAGAAGTCCTTCTAGTTTCATCTAGCATAGGTAATAAAGGATTCACGACAAAAGAATTCAGAAACTATTCCAATTCTAGTACTATGGTACGTATATAAGGTAGTTGGATTATTTGGTCTAAACTTGTGTTTGTCAACCAACGTGCAGTCTTTCTCTGTACATGTGAAAAACTCTATTTTCTTCTCTGTCCTCTCTCGAGTCTAGGTCTTTAGCACAAATACAAGTTTTCGAATAGAGTAAGTAACGTATACACTTTTCTGTTATTTTATGGGTTTTTCCTTAGTTTCCATAGGGTATGCGCTGCATTGATTCTTCTATTCTTTCGCTTCGGTGAAAACACTTTACTAATTTTCTTTTTCTTTTTGGAGAAATGGAATCAAGTCCCAAATTCTGTAAAAATGAAAATAATGGTGAAACAAGTAATTAAAGGGTCTCCTATGTTTGATGACTCATTAGAACTGTAGAACTGGATAAAAAAAAGGGTCTATTTACTTGTTGGTGCATATTCTTAGTAAAGTTAGAGTCATACAATTCTTGGTATTTTACGCGGGAATGGAAACTATAGTAAAGAGAGACGGTAAGAAAATTCGTATAGACTCATCATTTTTTGATCAGTCATTCCAGTCGTTCTTGAAGATAGAAGTCTGGGAGGAGGAATTTCGTGTTGTTCGTTGTGCTCGTTTTTTAGCGTCTGCTATATATCAATCAAGAGTTATTAGGCCACGGATAAAATGAAAATAGAATAAAGCAAGGACGGACATAGATAGATAGATAGACAAGACTAAGACATAATTCTAATCAAGGAATGGAAGAAGCAATCTGTACACAACCATATTTTTTTTTAGTCGAGACATTTGCCGTGTCTTGTCTAAAGTCAGCCATAATGTACAAGTTTTTTCTAAACGAGTTGCTTCTATTTATTTATTGGTATTTTGTGGTGGTGACGAAAAGGACATGTCTTATTTATAGAATTCGACGACTAGGCCATGATGAAATATAGTAGAAGTCTAATTTGGCTTTGGTGAAACTGCGCGGAAAATCCTCTTAGTAATAATAGTCATAAAGATTCAAAAAATTTGACCGTAGGAAAGAAAATGGCTAGAAATGCTAATTGATAATAAAGAAGAGTGAAGAACCAAGAAAAAGAACATCGAAAAACAACGTGCACTACCAACTGATACGAAAAAAATATAGAACAGGGGAAAACAAGGCAAAGTCGTGAAGAAAAATGCAGGTAAATGACTTTAGTATAATCTACATACAAGGTCTTTCTTATATACGTAACATCAGAAGAGAGGAGACTGAACAAAAACTGACTAATATAGAAAGGAAATATGGATCTCTCTTCCAGCAGAAATCTATAATGTACATACACATTTCATGTTGTCTTTATTTCAAAACTTCCTTTCCGGATAGGGCACGTATTTGATTTGGATTGCCTGCCTTGCCTTCTCGTTATGCCTTTATACAAACAATGTAATAGTGGATAGCTTATGAAACTATGAAATCTATAAAAAATGACTATCGAATACATCTATATCTATATTGCACAATTAGCATTCATAATAGGGGCATGAATTATTGGAAAGTGCAGACTCTGCCCTATATCTAAAATAGAAAAAAGTCTTGACTTCGGGTTGCAGGCATAGACGCGAATAGAATAAAATAGATGAAAGAAATATGTATGTGTAAATGTAGTAAGAAGAAAGAAGTGCCTCGTCTTTAGATTAGAATAAATAAGATCCAATTTGTCGGTTTACGTGTTATTGCAAGGAATACTCGTGTTTTTTAGTACTAGTCGCCGAGGTCGTCCTTGTCGGTATCTCAATCGTCATTAATTACGTGTTGGAGCTATTGCCCTATGCGATCCATACATAACAGTTGTTGTTGGAAGACAAGAAAAACTCAAGAAGAAGGTAGAAACTCGCCATTTATTTATTCATCCACAAGAGCCTAATGCTTTCTACACAGATTCAAATCAAAAAAAGCAAGAGACTATGGAACAATTAACAATGCGAAAAGTGCAAGGAAAGAGAGAAGCGGAAACAAGAGGTGGAGCAAGCCTTTCAAAGTATATTCAAAGTATAGCATAGATAGATCTATTATTTTTCCAACCCAATCTTGGTTAATTTGATGAAAATTCTTGTGAAAACTTTTCTCCTATGTGGCGTAAACTTGCAAAAATGAATAGCTACACCAACCAGAAGAGCCTACCTACTAAATAATCTAAAAGTAGTTGATAGCTAGAAAAATGAAGCACAAAATGAAAAAAAAAATGATTAATCAATTCTATATGATATACATAACAACTTTATAGGTTTCTTCTTTGTGGGTACAACAATAATGAAGAAATACATCTCAGTACATATCTAGCCTAAGTAGTGGGTGTAAAATATCACAAACAAAGAGTACATGCTCGTCTACCTATACGAGACATATATAACATTAGACACGTATGTGTATGGTGTATGTATACACGCCAAAAAGCAACAAGTATGTTCTCTGTCTCTTCTTTTCTAACGGAATTCTATAAAAAGATAACAAATTATGCTAAAAAATATGTCAAACCCACTCCCTTTTTCTTTAGAAATTCTACTTTAGTTGGAATCATAGAAATAGAATCAAAAAGAAAAAGTAATGAACAAGATAAAGAACAATTTCGCCTTGTATTTGTTGCATTTGATTTGAGAATAAATTATCTGCATGATTTTTTTGTACTAGGTATTGGTATTGCTCCTTGAAAGACAAGCCTCTACCTACAGTTTCTTTCTTCCCTCAATGCTTAGTCTTGGTTGATATTGGTGTGAATGACTTTTTTCCGCTTCGATGACAGCGCAAAGGTTAATGAAATGTATGGAAATTCTGGAATTGTAGAACGGCAAGTCCCAGGAGTACCCCAACTATTATGACCCAATCCTGTGGAGGTATTGCTTATTGCTAAAAATTCCAACATGGAAAGTACATTGCTTTTTTTTTCATCCAATTGCTTCCACAAGTACTAGTTTCTATTTTATGATTTCATAGCACAGATGATTATTTGACTATTTTTCCTTTGATACATTTGTAATGAGAAAATGAATTGCACGCTCCTTGTCCTTTCATTAGATGTTCTTAAACTCCATTTTGATGTCCTAGGTATGTATAACTTAGTCAGTAATAAGGCTTGCTCTTATATACCAACTATACCCTTGCACTTTGACTCTGACTCTCTTACTGTGCCCACTTCGTTGAAATTTGAGATGCTGGCAGAGCTTATGATATGGATTTAGTAGGCTTTTCTCTTACAAGGTACTTTTGGAATAACAAGGCATCAGAAGAAAATGAAATACAATACAGGAATAGGAAGAAATACGGTTTAGATAGGAGTAAAGCTTAGACAAGACAATCATCTAATTTCTAATGTTAGAGATCTGGCAGACAGAAAGATATTAGAAAATGAGTTAGGAAAGAAAAAGAAGTGCATTCGGACTTGAAAACCGCTTTGTTGTAACTTCCAATGTTGTGTTGATTTTTTGCTTTTACTAGCAAGCAGGAGGACTTCATCATTACTATATCGACTATGACAAGTAGTAACATAGTTCACAATAAATAATATAGAGATAATGGTTGTCTATTTAAATATTGACTGCCAAAAAAAGAAGGAAGGGAGGCAGCTTCTAATCATTGTGGATTTCTATTTGCTTCGTGCTGCGACACATCTTCTCATTAAAAGTGGTATTTCCTAGACCTACCCCCAGGTACAAGGGAAAATGCGAGATTCTAACTGTATAATATTAGTTGTCTTCGATGAGTCAATCGAAAAGTATAAATGTACAACATCAACAAAGAAAATAAGAACCTAAAGGGAGAAAGCACCAATGAGTTAGCAAATTTCCTTCCAGCGCTAAGCTTAAGTAGAATAATTCTCTTGATTATCAACTCTTGTTTCGTGGAAGGCTTTACTAAGGAGTCCTATACGAACTCATTTTTCGCATCTGTAAGTGTGTGACTCGTCTATCAAATAGATTCCATTCCTTTTTGTAGCAAGGGTTTGGGTATTTCTATTCCTATGCATCCCTCTATATACTTACTCTATTTCTCTTGACTTCTTGGGGATATAATAAAAGGTATACTTTCATACTTCATACTTCATACATAGTAGAATAGTTGATTTCTAGAATTGAAAGGTGTTCTCTTAGCGAGACATACTACTTTTATTTGCTACTACAGACTAATAACTTTTTACATTTCGAGATGGCCAGGGGAAATCTAAATTCTTCACTTTTACTGCTTATGACTAATCAGTTCTTGATTTTTTAGGATCTAAAGGAATTGAATTGAGTCTTACTACTTTTTCCTTTTTCCGGGAATGGCTGACTAGCGACTTTTACACTTCGCTTCTATAAACCAACAATTTAGGATCTGAAAGACGCTCGATCGCTAGTGAGAGGCAGACTCCTTTTTTACGAATCTTTGAGACTTTGGTATAGGAAAAAGTCATAAACAGAATTTTATGTACTAAACGTGATTCGATTTTTATAGTTCTATATCTAGTTCACATAGTCGAAAGTATGCTTTTCATATTTAGCTAAGAAGCTTGTACCCAGAAATGGAATACTCATAAAGAGCAAAAGTGAGAAAATGTATTTCTGAGTTAGAAAATGGTGAAAAACGGAAAGCTCTGTAGTTTGTAGGGCCTGAAAAATCTGGTTTTTCCACTTTTCATAAATGCCTGCTTCCTAGTCTGCTTTTTTTGCGCTTACTATCTCTTTCTCTTTTTTTTTTTGTTATCTCCTTTTTTCCCATGTTACTATTCATTCAAGTAACCTTCTAGTTGTGTGAGGAAGAACGAACCCAGTATATATCAACATTCTTCAAGTTTCTCAAAGCTATATTCTTTAGTCTTTTCTATCTCAGGATTGGATTATTTATTTCTTCTATATCTATAGTACCAAAAATCTTTTACCCGGTCTCCTTTTATTACTTCTATTTCTATATTTACCCCAATGCGCGTATACCCGGTTCCTATTTCATTTATTTATGCTACTATGCTATGCTGAGAAAAAGAGTGAAATGGATTAGATGGTGTATTCCAAAGTACCTAACCTCTAGAAATAGAAAACTAAATAAATTGATTCTCCAAAAATCCTAGCAGCTGTATTAGAAAGAAGACCTAGTTAGAAAAATACGATGAAGAATTACTACTTCCTTTCTTTCTTCGAATAAGGGACTCACTCTACTAGAAAAGAGAGACTCTTTGCTTTTTTTTTTTACTTAATCATTTCACATTTATACTACCCACTTTGTTTTTGTTGAAGAAATCCTACTTACTAGACCTAACAATTGGATTCTTACTAAGACCTATCTTTCCTACGATTTGCAAGAGAAAATGTTGAAAAAAAAAGTCCAACAACACTGATTCTATTTTTTCTTTTGTTGTTTACGTGTTTCTATTTTAACCCACTCTAGGCTTATGTACACTTCTCGTAAATACTATTTCTCTAAAGAACTATAGAAATATCCGCCGCAGAAATAGAAATTATGCAACATTTTTCACTACTTGCGTGTTTAAGATAATAGATACCCCACTTGAGACACGAAACGATATCCGACAAATGAACTAAGTTTCTTCCGTCTATGACTTGCACCAAACCTTTCTTCTTTTTTCTAGAACTTCTTTTGACCCCCTTTAGCTTAGTAGAAGTGACTTGGTTGAGACACACACGTTACAACACTTATTCATTAACATATTTATGATAGAGGAACATAGGAACTTGTATATTGTATACTTTTCTTTAGATTTAGGAGACAGCGACTGCACTTACACCTAGAAAGAAGAGACGACTAATTACTACTAAACTACTAATCCTTCCTCTCGTGGATACACACATTATTCAGAGAGGCTATACCTTGCAATTTAGTGCATTTCACATTCTACTAGAAAAATGTGAAAAAAGTAGTTGTTGTTTACATATGACTAATAATCTGTATGCATTTAATTAAATGAAAGATAACACCATTCATTCCCTTCCCTATATTTCGAATAGTTTTGTTTGTCTCAGAGACGTAGTACCTCGAAAAGAAACTATTACATATTCTATTCTATAACATACATTAACATACATAATTTCGTTGACAGTGAAAATACACTTGTAGGCTATATATTCTATATCCATATGCACCTAATTCTATCAATCGCAAAGCTGTCCCTAAAGTAGCCGTAGCAAGATATTACTAAATTCTCCTTTCTCTTCATTTAGTTGTCATTAAGGATCTTTTACTTGGAACTGCTTTTTCATTCCGAAGGTAGTTTTTTTTTGGTGTGTTCTTTCGGCGTATTGGCTTGGCCAAGAGAAAGGGAATGTGTTATAGTATATCTGTGTTGCATGCTTCTGTTGTTTTGTTAGCTAGGGGTCTGGGAAATACCTGGAAATCATAAAATGAAAAGACTTTTTGGGCATAATACAACATAGATATACAACTAAGTATACCAAAAGAGGTAGGAAAAGGGGAGGGTATTAATGGTTTGTTAAGATACATACACAAAAAAATCAATACAACTTTCTATATTTTTTTTTGATCCAGAAGTCGACAATCCCAAAACGACTACAAAGCAAAGGGCTAAACATTCTATGTATATGTAGTAAGTAATCAACTCGCAGTCTACCACGCTTCAAAGTAAGAAATAAGGGCTTTTCTTCCTCTTCTTTCTGTTTCTGTATTTCTAGCACTTTTCCCTTTTAGTGGAATTTAGAGGTGAAAAAGAAAATGGGTTTGGTTTGTGTGAGAGACTTTACACGCATGCATGTTAGAGAAATTTCGTTTGAGTAGTTAGATACAAATGAAAAAAGAAAAGGCGATGAATGAGGTCAAAAATCTAGTTTTCTATGGAAAGAGACTCAGAATCCTCCTATCCAATGTAGGACTCCATTTTTTTTGTATTTATTGATAAAGAACACCTGGAAGATAAACGAAGAACCCTGTTGTTGTATTTTTATTAGGATAGTTGGGCTTTCTCTAAGAGAATAGTACCGCATACATATAGAATTGTCTCTTTGTTGTTTGTCTTACTTTTATGAATTATTACTTCTTTATTCACTTTGACTTTTTTAAGCAGATTCCAACCAGTTCCAAAAAAGACATTAGTTTTTTCTACTACTATTTGATTAATATGTATAGTATCCGCTTTCTAAGGTTTATAAGGTAGTTTAGGGTGGATAACAGATCTAGGAATGAAAAGACTGACTCTAGTTTTTAGTGAGGCATGCTTCTGAATACCTGGCCTGATAGAAAAAATGAATTAGTATAAAATAGATGCATAAAATTTTGACTAATAAGATGGTGTAAATGGTGTGAAAGTCAAAAAAGCAAGGACCTCCTGATGATTGATGTTAATCTTAACTTAAGGGCCATCTATCTGCTCCAATTAACTATTCTGCGATTTTCATTTTAAGTCGACCAAGTGTTGTCCAGAGAGTACACAACACAAATAAATCAAAAAGAAAGTCCTATTTTTGACACAATAAAATCATCAATATATGCGCAAGAAATGGAATCTCTTTAGACCCCAACGAAATCCTATTATTTCTTTATCTACTTTTTTCAATTCAATCTTTTACCCCTAGACCTAGACCTAGACGCGGGCCAAACGAGTTTCTAAGTGTATTCCTTTATATATAAAACCAAAGACGAATAGATTCTTTTTAAAGGGATATCATCTGCTATCCAGGTATAACTTCATCTATTTATTCTCATCTCACAAAAACGAGGATCACACCCTATATTATTATTATTTTATTCATCCTTTATTTTAGATTTTGAACTCTAGTTGGAAATGCTGCACTGTAATTAAAAAATGATATCTATCTAATCACTTAGTTCCAATAAATAATATTCTATCCCCAACAGTTTATGTGGTGGAGGATCTAGAAGAAAGAACACTGCTTCGCTGACCTTCCGTAGATTTGACTTCTTTTTTTCAAGACAAGAAAAATGGCATCAAATCGTTTGGTGTAGAGACCCATTTTGATATGCTATATGCAATGTGGTTGTGTGAGAGAAATGCACGTGAACTTTCAATAGAGTATTTTCGAGTAGCGAGTAGTAAGGGACGTAGGCATAGGCAACAATTTCTGATAGATCTTCCCAAAGTACTTATGACTCTTTGTTGTTAACAAAGAGACCTATTAGTAAATAGTCACTCTCATCGTAGTCACACTATTTCTAAAGTTAGAAAGGGCGCGCTTTTCATATATAATGAAGATTCATATATCCCTTGTAAATGATATGATTTTTATGCTTAACATATTTAGAAACAATACTTTACTTTTCGCTGTTAATACTAACTGTATGTATATATGCAGATATTGGACTCTTACTTTAGATTTATATGTACACGTGTGGGGATTATACGAGTTTCTCGGAATATACATGTATTATTAGCTACTAGGCTCTGTAGGTTGCAGGTGAGCAAGATAAAAAGAACAGATCCCTTCTATCCTAAGACAACGCAAGTATAGTTGTTTGTTATCTTAGACTCCCTTTTAGTGCTCTCTGCTAGTACTAGCATTCCTTACTAGTTTTGTTGTTCTATTTTTATTTAGTCGCTTAGATCGATCGAAACCTAATAATGGATGCAGATCTTTCTCGCTTGGTAGAATATTGACTAATTGACCTCTATTTATTTGTTTTTCTACTCTAGTAAAGGCGTAGTTGTTTACTTAACTAACCCATAAAAATTTATTACATGGTAAAAGGGACATGTGTCAAAAAGGACAACCTAAGAAGATCTGCTTTCGTGTTATAGTTGAGTGTCCATCCAATCTTTCGGAGTCAATTTCTAGTGGTATATGGTAACACTAAATCTAAATAAGGAGGTATTTCAGAAAAATAGTTGCTAGAATTAGATAAATAGAAGGTCTAATAGAAGGTCTATATAGTTGTTGTCTTTCAACAAAATTCTAAAGGAGTAGGTCTATCTAAAGAATCTAAATAGACCCGCCATGTAAGAGTAGTTCTGCTATTTTCCTGCCTCTCTCTTTCATTCTATGTTTTTCTTTAGCCAAACCCGAAATTATGACAATATTTGCAGTATGTAGACGAAGAGCGAAGATGTGACTCAACTCGGAGATTCTAAGAAGACTTTACCGAAAACTTTCGTCTTTGGTCAGATCCATTAATGGGTGTTGTGCGAAGCTCCAAAAGGCAAGCATAGACGTAACTTACTTGGATAGTTTGGATAGTATAGTGTGGGCAGATAGAAATGTTTTGCACAGGATGGCTCCGCAACAAAATAGAAGAGTCGGCTATTCCCAATTAGTCACATTTTTGTTAGACTAGTGTAATAATCCAGACTTTCACTTTAGTACATAAGTACATAGCAGAACGAAAAGAAATACTAAACTATTCTCCTCCTATATCCTGCCTAGCGAAGGTTCGTTTAGATTTTTTGTTGTTGTTCATCTCTGACCGCCGATTATACCCGACACCCAAAAGTACGCATACTATTATTTTCTTACAAATAACAAAATAGTCAAAATATTACGTCCAAACCCAAAGAGTCATATACAAACGTGTCTTCCAAATCTAGGAAATACTAGTTACACCTTACAACAAGGAACTCGAAGGACTAATCTCTATTCTACATACTATACTGTTAATGCCCCAAAAATATCGGAAAGGAGGAACCTCTTTTCTTAGGTAAACAGGTCAAAAGTAAAGTGCCCTCACGAGACGCAAAATTGTATTATGTCTTTTTCCTATCATTTTATGAAGATGGAAAATTTTCTATTTCTAAGAATATTATTCTATTTGTTCATATTGTAACTGAAAGAATTCTTTCTCATACTCATAATAAATAATAGATCTTTTTTCTAGGAGTGGACTTCCTTCTATGTGATATGGTGAAAACTAACTACTTTTTCTTATGCCGAAGTGAAAAAGACCCAATCTGTTCCTTATTTTGTCATAGATTCAACATGTTAGTTGATATAAAAAAAGTTAGGTCCTCGCTTAACGCATATATATGCGTTACGTCCTGTCTTAAATACTATTTGTTCTCCACCGAACCTTGTCTTCTATTCTATTTCACAAAAATACATAGAAAGAAACTGAGGGTCACTTTCGCCATACTTTAATAGAGCTTTAAGAGCAGGAAATTCTATAAAAATACAGTTAGCTAGAAAGACCAAAAAAGAAAAAGTACTTATTCTCTATACCCCCCTTGCCTACTTTTAGTAAAGAGACCTCCTTTTTGTTACATCTTGACTTTCAAAAAAAAAAGGTAAGCCCTTACTTTTACATAATTAGTCTCATTTCTATTTCTCATACATACACGAGGATTTTACAACCGCTAATGGAAGCATGGTTTGACTACATAAAGTCAAGATACTAGCAGTTACCAATATAATAGAAACAACTTACTTTTGGAATAGATTATCTAAAATTTAGAGTCCTTCCTCTTTACTATGATTTACGAATCTACAACAGACCTAGAAGTAGAAGAATAAGGAATAAGAAGCCGGCGAGATAAAAAGGAGAGAAAAAACCATATATGAAGAAACAAGACTAAATAGGTTTTCATTGTAGTCATCATAACCATATCCATGTCCAAGACATGTACCTTTCCTTTGAATCTGATTGGTGAGCCTAGAAATCCTACTGGATCTTGAACCTTGTCTAACTTTAAACTCCTAACTTATTCTAACCGTGCGAGCTTGAGTCTACTGATAGGTCTATGCCATAATTCCCTTATTGTGACAAGATTTCTTAATCCTTATTTTTCTTGGTAAAAGGAAGTGTAAATAGTTCGCGTTCAATCTATTCTATATTACATACATGTCTTTTCTATTTCTATATATAGGTTGTAATGTAATGTAATGCAGTCAAGTCATTTGTGTAGTCTCTTCGAATCTGGAAAGAAAGAACCAGAGAAAATCGAGTCATTTAGAGATAGTTTCGATATAAATGGAGAGTTCTTATTTACTAACTAGAACTTTAGATCAAATTTGTGTATCCAAGTTCTAGTTAGGTAAACGTAGAACTAGCACATAAATAAATGATTCAAAGAAAGAAAAGATAGCCGGAAATAAATGACAGAGTCCAAAACTAGAAATAGGAATCCCATACCCAAGAAAATGGAACAAAGGTCTATAACAAATAAATAGATGGCTTCCTCAACTAGTTGAAATAAGAATAACTATAGCCAAAGCTCATACAAAAATGTGAATTGGAATCTTTCCCGTTTAGTTTCACTATTACTACGTGTTCTAAGCAAAGAGTTTACTACTACTTTCTGACTTTTTTCTTACTTTCTACCTCTCAACAAAAAATCATCATTAGAACAACTAACATAACCGAAATAGAGAGAAATAGACACCTTGGGCGGCTTACAACACTTAAGAATACCATTTTCTTTGCTTGATTTCTACTCTATCTAATTAGAACTATACTTTTCGTAACTGCGCTACTATCTATCTATCTTATCTACTAATAGATAATAGAAAAGAATGGAACTCTCCTTGTTGTGTAAATTCGAGCTAATGTTATTCTTGTTATATGTGTCTTTTTAAATTTCCCCAAAATTAGGAAAGAAATTAGGTAGAAGTATTGATGAGATGGCCTTTCATAGAATAGAATGGTTGAGGGGGAGCACAACTTTATTTCACATAGAAAACATATGTAGATAGAAAAAGAATATTCCCTAATTATCTATCACTAATAACGAGTCGTTTCACTGATCTGAATATTGGACGGTCGATGGTTGAAGTAGACTTATGTCGGCAAACTGAGACAATAACGTTGAGGTTCATGCATTACGTGTACTTAGCGTATCTAGTATAACACGAGTATTCCACATGACTGAAGGAGAAAGTCAACTCTTTCTTTAAAGACTTTACCTTACCCTTCTAATTGTGTATCATATAAAATCCTATTTAGTTCTACCTAAGTGTAGGATTGATTTTCTGCAACTTTAGTTTAGTTTTCAAATAAAGAACAATTGTGAAATAGTAAATAGATAGAAGAAAATGGAGGAATTGTGACTCCCACTACTCTACTAATTGCTCCCATAACTATGAAAGGTCCTTCTAGACAAGTATAAAGGTTGAGATATTTGAAATCCCCATTTCATTTAGATAATCAAAAGTATTCATTTTGCACTATGAAGTCTTTATCTGTACACTGAATTGAATAGAGGAGTGTAAGTTGACTTCTCTTTTTCTATGAGTTTCGCATCGGTTCAAAAAGGATCTTTGCCTTACGCCGAAGAATCGCAGTGCTGTCTTATACAACTAAACTATAATAACAACTAAACTATAATAGAAATCTTAGTTACAAGATATCAACTCTAACAATTTTCGTTAACTTATGAATAAATTCAAATATCAAATAAAAAGGAACCAAGGCAAAACATCTTCCTAAAGTACCAGATAGTTCTAGTTAATTACAAAGAAGTCTGCGAAATGCATATTGTTGTGAAAAATTTTAGAACATATCCTCGTGGACACGGTTTAGTCGAGTTTTCTTAAGCAAGAAAAAAGTTTGTGGCATTCTCTCAACTCAAGTAACAATACAATAATCTAATAGAATATAGTATAGTAAGCACAAAGACAAAGAAAGATATTACCTGTTTCATAGATTTCTCCAGGATTTTCTCTATTGTTATCTTTTGAAACTCGTGGATTTCTTTCTACTAACTACTCTTTCTTACATATTTTTCAGATCATCCTTGACTATTGCTAGCTTTGGATCGGAAAGATATTTGAATTTCTCTTTGGAGTCTTTTTTTTAGTAAGTAACACAATGTTGAATTGAGAATAATACTATATATGCAGTAGCAATAGCAGGTGTTTTTTGGCAAATGGAATCTCTTTTTCTCGCTGGGCTTGCAGAAGGCTTAGCAAGGACATGTCGATTTCTTTGATGTGACGTACAAATATTTTTCACTGGGTAAATACCTATCTACAACAACTCTCAACTCTAAAATTCATGCTTAAGCAATATAAAAAAGAAAAATCTAGTTATTAAAGAAAGTCCATAAAGCGTCGTTTAAAAAGATTCTCATCTGCTTTGGATTTGTATGAAATGCATTCCAGTATACAAGGTCTCACCAATTTCATTTCCATCAGTTTCTAATTGGCATTAGCTTTCTCTCTTTTCTATATTTAAGAATTTCCTCTAAAATCCTTGACTGTATGTTTCGCGTACTATCCTCGATAGAATAAGGAATTATAGAACCAAAGAATCTTGTTATCACATAATCTAAGTTAGATAGACAACCCACTCTCTGCTTCTATCTAGATGAATGAAATAGAATAACTATAGACTGTTTAAAAGCAAGTAGTAAAGAATCGGGTATCGGGTAACAGAATAGCTTAGGTAAAGCTACACTAAATAAATGACAGAAAGAATACAGAAATTAGATATATGTCACCGTACGGAACATAGTAGTACAGAGAAATATAGAGAGAAAAAAACCCATAGAAAATATTATAGAGATCGTGTAGAAGGACTCCCTTATGTAACCTAGATTAGTAAGGTAATACACCCACCACCCAAAGAGAATCGAAGTAGCAAATAAATAATATAGGGTCAAATCTAATATACATATATGAACACACCCATAAAGGATGCAGGGGAGAACAAAACATACAACGCATACTATTTAGTAACATACTCGATCTATTTTGAAAAGCATACTATGGACTCATGAAGAACAAAGAAATACAAGACTTAGGAATAGAAAGAAGGAAGATAACATATTAAAAAAACTAAACATTTTATACTAATAGGAATGTTGAGAAAGCATGCTGCAAACCAACCGGAGAATGACAACAAGGAAGTGCAAGTAATACTGTGCGGTATAAGAAGAAAGACCCGTACTCAAAACAAAATACAACCTAGGTGGGCAGAATAGAGATTGGAGCTGACTCTAGAAAGATCGAAGGAAGAGAGCAAAGACCAACAAAGTGCATTTCATTTAATTAACCGTAAATAAAGAGAACATCGGTTCCCTTTAGATGTATATTATTCCTAAAAACCTAAGAATTCAAAGGGTCGCTAACTCCTGAGACATGCAAAGATGGGTCTAGGTTCAACTAACTAAATATTGCACACGTAGCATATTTTCTAAGTGAACTTAGTACCAGCGTAACACAACTTGTCAGACCGATACCGAAAAGAACCTTTTTGTGCAAGATTGTTGGTATTACATGGAGTTTTTATGATGGCAGGATTGGATGGAGCGGAAATGTTTCTCAACAAAGGAGGAACTGCTACTGATAGTTGCTGGATAGTGAGTAGAGACCTAACTAATAGAAATAGATAAGAAAATAGAGAGTTAAGTGTTGTAATCGGAACAAAAGAAATAGCTAAATAAAGGATTATCCGCAATGAACTTCATCTAACTGGACTATTGTGTTTCTCTCCCGCGTACAGATCATAACCAATCAAATAGAAGCACAGATAACAAAGGTTGGTAAATATTCATCTATTTGCTTTCCTCCCGTTCTTTCCTACAACACAACATCTTGGATCTTTCTTTGCTAAATTTGTATTTGTACCCGAACCTTGTTGTGTGCAGGGCCTTCTTTCATTTACTATTTTTTTAGAAACTATACTAATTAATATTCTATATCATAATTACCCTAAATGAAAAGATGTGCTTTGGCCTTGTCCTAGAAAGTCAATAAAGACGGAGCATGCTGGTTAAGAAATTGGTCTATACTATCCCGCCAGGATAATGATTGCAGGCTTTATACTTTATAGCTGGTCGTGGGATACAATAATACAACTAACAGGGGTTTTCCAAAGAAGAGACTCTAAGAAATATTAACTATATCCTACATTCCTATATCCGAATCTAATTCAGGAAGATTTCAGGAACAGATGCAAGAAGTACTGAGCAGAGACAAAGTCAAAAAGAAGACTGGAATACAAATAATTCTAGTTTTAAGGCGCCTTGCGACCTCTTGGACTTACAGTGTTGGTCTATTATTCTCTCTCTTTTTTATTATCTTTTTATTATTCTCGGCAAGTGTACAGTATAATTGAAGGGTATAAATACGGTATGATTTCCAACACAATCCCAAAGGAAAAATTTCTTAAGCAAAATAGGCTCCATTGCCATTTTTGTATTGTTACATTTGTTTTTTGTACATTTATAGGATTGACTTTACAAAGAAACAATCTGCGTCTTGAAATAATGTAGCCTGTGAGATTAGCTGCTCTTCCTTTAATCTTATTTTCCATTTTTATCAAGCGGGCTGCTAGATCTAACAACACTAATAACACATTGGTACTCTAAATAATCAATTAATAATCAATAAAAATAGATGAAAATAACTAAATAACTAGTGATAGTGATAAGCCTGAAGTTTAATCCCTCCACTCTTCTCTTCCTAGATAATAAATAAATACCTTGAACCTTGAATGAAAAGGACATGGTAAAGACATATTGGCAGCACGGTTAGGAAATACAATCTTGAATCAAAAATGAAGGGTGCAATAATACAAACCGGAAAGTCCATAAAAGATGTGAAATGAGAGAGTCTTTATACAATACAAAAAAAAACAAGAAAGGAAAAAAGAGAAATAGCAGGTTTCATTATAGTTACAGTAGTTACACAAAGTCCTCTTTTTTGCAATGAAAATCAAAATTCAAAGAAATCTTTACAGATATTTTCTCTTTGCGCTACATTCATCATAATACATTAAAATACGCGGTTCACTTCCTGAATGGAGCTCTATTGTCTTTTACATACTTTCTTTAACTTAGTCAATTAGTCAAAAAAAATAGAGAGAAATCCTCGTTTTGCGCGATTTGCTTAAAGTAATAAGTAATGCCTATAATTTGTGAATTACATACACTGTTGTGAAGATACAGATACATGTTCTTACAAACACATGAGTAGTGGTGAGGCATGTTGAACATTTCGCAAACAAGGTTCTTTTCTTCTTCTTATTCCTCCCGCCCTACTCTTTTTAGTTCATTTAACTTTTAGCTATTGACTTGGTTGTTGTTTAGAGGAAGATTCCTTGTTGTGGTTCGTCGCTTTTCTTTTTCTGTATTCCATTTTTCTAATACAAAGGCCCTTTATCGTTGAGCGATCAGATTCATTTCTATACCAACTGTGCATGTGCGTGCAGACTAGACAAAATTAGATCTATACAGTTCCCTACATTATTACTTTGACTATTCTATTATGTATATGTACGTTAGAAAAACGACCTGGTGAACAAAAAAAGCAGAGATTAAGTATATATATGGGTAGAAAAGGGCAATAGGAATAAAGGCTGTCAATTTCTTCTTCCTGTCATTTTCAGAGTTAGGTTTTGAGGTACCTTAGCTTAGTGCTATATAAATAATCTCACAGTTTTTGTTGTCAAAAAAGTGATATCTGCACAACAAAAAAACCAATAAATAAGAGTCAAATAAGAGTAATCCGCTAGAAAAATATTGCACATCCTTTACTATTATTATATCCAATCCAAAGTTGGAAAAGACTTTGGTCGTTATGGTTGCGTTGTTTAGTATAGTAACGGTTTAATAAATTCTTTCAGTTTGACCTAATAATTACTACTATAAAAATAGAATCCGACCGGAACCACAAATCTCTTCTCTTGCATAGGGAATGGCACTTACTACCGTACAGAAGAGGAGTCCATTGCCTCCACATCTATCTTGCCCCTCGATCTTGGTTGGAATACTTGGAATAACAAAGAAAGAGAAAATTAGAATAGGGAATAAATGGATTTCTTACTCGCCCTAGACTTAGAAAATGACCATTAATGATGGAGTTGAAAGATTTACATGGCTAATACCTGTCTTTTGAAATTGGAAGGGTGAGGTACTAGATTTGCTTACTGTTGGGATATCAAAATTTTGGTTCAATGATAGACTCATTTCTTTCTACTAAATGAATAAAAACAGTTTTAGAGACTTTTCTACTAACTAAACAACGTGTTGACGGCATTTCTAGTTTCTAGTTTTATTGTATAACTGAACAAAGAAAGATTCGAAATCTTCTGAATTTCATTTACATCAATAGAATAGATAATACATGAATTCTAGATCACTTGTTGGACTATGTTTGGAGTTGAGACTTTCTCATTTGTGTGTTCTACTTCTCTACTTCCCAATCACCATAAGTCAAGCGGGACTAATCGAGTAAGTGGACAACCCTTCCTATTTTCATTTACCAAAGAATCCATGTGAATCATCCATTAGTGAAATTTCTATTTCTACGTTTAGATAGCGCTTAGAGATCTTTTTTATGATGCAAAGAGTAAGTAAGTAGTTGGTTTATTATCCTGCTCTCGTCCTAGGATCACACGTATCTTTTTTCTAGAAACTAGAAATGTTCCATCTTTTGAAATGATTTTATTGGACTCATTGTTCTTTTTGTCTTGTCGCACAATTTGTTCTTATTTGACTAATGAGAAACTCCTCTTTTCCAACAATCCCTATAACAACCAAACTAGCAGTACACTTAAGCTAGCACGAAGAAATATCAAGAGAAAAGCAGAATAAAGAATCGTGGAAGGGAAAGTAGAGCCAAAAAAGGACTGCCTAAGTCTCCTATATTTCTCAATGCCAGATAGATAATATACACACATGGCCAAAGTCCCCCGTGATGAGTGCTAAACACTTAATAATATTATGAATAATATAGAAAAGACTCTTTTTTTATCCTAAGCCTTACTTCATTTCATATGGGAAATATTCATTTCATAGCTTGTTACCTGAAAAATCATTCATTGGCAGAAAGTAGAGAAATAAAGTGTTGTAGTGTGCGCAGGCTCGACTACAATTAAAGAACTCAACTAAAAAATTCTTAGAGTTATGTCCGACTTTTTTTTTTTCACTCTTAAAATCTAGAAGAAGCAGGTTGATTTCTTGTTTCTAAAAAGAGATTTCTTTACCTTAAAACCATTTTGAACCACCACCACACATAACTCGACATTTGGCTTCTTACTCAACTATATACTATTCCGACTAGACTTCTTTATTTTCTCTGCCCCTCTCGCGGATTCCATCAATTAGGATTCTAAACATGGATTACTACGATATGAGATATGCCTCTATTTTGAAACGTCTCTCTACTAAATGAAGTCCTATAAACCCGCTCTCCTATTTTTCTTTTCTTGGTTTTTGTTAGAATAACCTTGCAAAGTTAGTATAGTATTGTTTACAAGAATCCATTTTCTGTTGTAAAAGGCACGCGGATAGTTGTTCTGCCGAGCGGAGTGAAAAATATCTAGCTTGGGCTAATGATATCTTCTAATTTTTAAGATATGAAATGTTGATAGTTGAATGAGAAATGAGAGAGAGATCTAATAAAAATAATGAAATAAAAAGGATCACAAATAAAAAAATCTAAGGGAGAATGGTGAACGGGGAGGTACTTGTTACTTCTGTATAAAATTATGTATAAATAAATGGTTAAGGTTAAAGCCATGCAACTATGCCACAATTGGAGAATGACGTACTCCCCCCAAAGTCACCCTGTTTACTAAATATGTAGTAATATGTAGGAAATATGCTTGCACTGGTGGTTAAGTAATGTTGATCGCCTTCCTTGCTGCCCTGCCTGAATCTAAGAATAGAAATCTAGTCAGTCAAATGTAGTATAAAAGAAAATGGATCCAAACATCAATATCAATGAGTATTGGCGCTCAGAATATGGTTTGATAATATATGAGATTTCTTGCCCCCGGCCATCACTATTCTTGTTTCTATCTTTTTCAATGTCTTATTGAAACGCCCTTCTTAACCTCTTTATTTCATTAAGGTAGAGAGAAGTGCTTAAGACATAACTAGGACCTGTTGTTGTAACTAGGTTACTAAAAGCTAATTAGTTGCCTATAGAAACTTTCGTTAAATGATTGTTGTAAAGGAGTTGTATGTTATATATTTCATCTTCTTGTTTCTTCCCGTGGACTAAGTTAAGTGCTATTTTATTAGACTATATTAATTACTATATACTAACTATAGTACTACTTTCCTTTCTATGAATCTAAAAAAATACAAGATTACTAACAAGACGATGTTTTTTTTCTCTTGGTAGCTTAGGAAGATTCCTTCATATTCCTTTTCTCAAGAAAGTGGTAAGTGTACTCGGTGGATAACAAAGGATATATATATATATATGATCTAGTATGATCTAGTAAAAACAAACAGTAACGAAGGAAGTCCTGCTAGAAATTGTTCTAAACCTTATTATTCAAAGACGACGTCACACCCAAAACAAGAAAGCCCTTATTAATGTTGTATCGCGAAAGATCGAGCAACAGAAAAAGAGATCTGCCAAAGGAAATAGAATGATATAACAGACAGATAATAGAGAGGCGGGTATGTTGTATAGACTCTGAAAAGAATAGAATATACTTTTCTAGATTGTAGATAAGAAAAAGCCCTGCAAAAAAGAAGATATCGATAACGAACAACACTAAGTTGCATTGCTTAGGAGACAAGACTAAAGCAAATGATTCTATCTATATCTATCTATCTAAGTGGCCCCCCCAATGAAATTATTAGGTTGTAGTAATTCTTCTATATTTAGGGTGAACCCTGTTCTTTTTTTTTGACTCAGTATTTTATTTGTGTTACGGTATATGATAGCATAGTAGATACTCTTCTGCACCTAGTATATTCAAAATGAAAAATAGGAAAAAACGAATGAAGCTGACTACTCTCCAACTACAGTACCATTTTCTAAGGAAGTGTACTTTTGTAAAGAGCTTTATACTTCTATACTTAAGCACTTTTTGATGACTTCTTCGTTTAAGTTGTTAGTATAGTATTTCAATATCTAGATCTGTTGTTGATAGCATTGGAATAGTTTAAGGAATAATAATAAGAAATAGCGGGCAACTATGTAATATATTCTACTCAGCGTGATCAAAGTGAAATCGGTAGTGGGAGGTTGCAGGAGGAAGGAAAAGTTTTTTGATGAGCGATTGACGTGGATTTCTTAGGTCTACCTTTTTCATATGGTTAGGTGTATGTAAGTAGTTTTCTTGGGTTGAGTGAATGAACTCTTTTTTTTGACTAGTAGTTAAAAGAAAATATCCAACTCTAAGTTAACATAAGAACATAAAAAGGCCTCCTAATAAAGTCCTTTCCTGGTTGTTGACATAGACATAACAAGTTATTACATTTACCGTTGCCGAGCTTCTTCATTTTCTTTTGATTATCGCTGCTGCATGCATCTCACCAAATTAGTTATTTGACTTCATTTTCATGTTATCTTTACTTGTCAAACCGTTTTCCTTCCTATTCTCTTTTGTATTTACAACATTTCATGCTCCATATTATTCGTAGGTAGTAGAAATTCCAATTATTGAATCAATCCAACCAGAAGTATACTAACTACCACCTTACAACATGTTCAGCCTATCGAATCAAGCCAAGCAAAAGTAAATGGACGAAACTTAGATGCATAAAGAGTCTTTTCTAAGGCAATTGAAATGAGGAATCTAGCATAGAGGCAGTAGGTATCGGTGACGCTATATTTCTATCTGACTACAAAAAAAGGGTCTATTTGATCTAGTCAAGATGATTTTGATCCTATTCCATTTTATCCTATTAAATCAAAATGTGTGCCCCTTATCTTATAGTAAACGTTAGGCTAATGCTAGCTAGAACTTCTAATATCAAAAAAAACGAAAGAAAATGGGATATTAATCTTAAATGGACTCTATGGGTGCTACAAGGATGCCAATACCTAGTTCTAAATTTCGGAGTCAAAGAAAGAGTGCCTTTATAGATACTAAAATATTCTTGTGCATTACATACAGCTATTTTATTATCCCTATCCATCCACGGAAGAAGAGCCTATAAAAGACTTAAACCAATAGGAACACTTGGAAACTTCTGGAATTGAATGAAAAAAGACAAAAAAATGAGAAAATAGAAGAAGAAGAAAGATTCTTGGGAAAGAAAAAGATACATTTACGTATGCAATTATGTTGTATAATGTATGAAAAACGAAATATGCCATTTACTTCAGCAATCACTGCCATTAAATTCATAATACTGAACTTGGTCTGCGAAATCCAATATCTAGGGACCACCCAAAAACTGACAGGGATTTTCTTAGAAATAAAAGAAAGAGAAAGCTCAACTATACTAGTTTCTATGAGTGATTGTCCGACATTCGACCCTTCTCTTCTGTTTTCAGATTGTAAAACCAATATCGGCTATAATTAACTATTTCATTAACTAAAAAGAAGTAAATAAAAGAAGTTGATTCTACTCTATTTTCTTTTTCCAGTCAGTATCCTTCTTTATTTGGGATTCTAATAGATTTGCATGACTTCATTTTGAATTCACAAGATCAAGGATAAAGTAGATCCACAAGTATTACATACAGAAAAGAATATTACGCATAGAAATAGTTGTTTGTTTGACTTAGACTCGTTAGAATCTTTAGAATACTGATCTCTTAACCTTATACCATATGGCTGTTTCCCGTTTTTTACCTATTTTTCTTTTTCTTATTTACTACACTTACTACAAAAAGACTACAAAAAAGAACAAGAATGAATTCTATACAAATTGTTTTGTTGATAAAAAGACACAACCTAGTGCAACCAACGTTGGATCATAATACTTGGTTGTTACTTGCTAAAGGTTTACGGGCAGAATCGCTACGGGAACAACTCTAAACACTCATTATACATGATACATGTACTGAAGGTAGGAAGGTTGCAATACATTATTTGAATCTGCCAAGCTTCTCTTTAGTTTTCTCATCACCGCGAAGGAGATTACTTGGTTACATGGAAGAAATCTGGTTCAAAATAATACTAGTATCTAATCTAATATAGTCTAAAAAAGAAAATGAAATACAACAGAATACTCTGCATCCACGTCTATACCGAACTACTACTACTGTTGAATTGACTCTTTGCTGCTATTGAAGTAAAGTAAAGGCATAAATCAACGAAAAGAAAGAAAAGAGCTCCATATTTCACCCGCATATCTTATTTTCAGGCAGAATATAGAAAGATTGCTATATATTCAACATTTTTTGGATGTCTCTAAACTATTGACTTTTAGAAATGAAACTTAAAAACAAAAGGACAACTTAAATAAATGAAATAACTAAGAAATAATATATATATATAAGTTAGAATGTTCTAGAATTGTGTGAAAATATGCAACCCTCTACATTTACTTCTATATTTAGTTGTTTTGAGCCTTTACTTTATTTTATGATAATAGGTTTATTAAACCAAGGTGTATATATTAGCACTTATTTGACTCTAATTTGTCCAGCATGGTGGGTTGTAGATACTTCTTCTTCTTTAATATACTTGAATACTTGTTGTTGATACCCGTCTGCGGAAAGAGAACCCGTTATCTATATTTCTCTACTAATAAGTCCACTTCTAAACACAGATCCTTACAACATCAATCATTCTTGTGAAGTTTCTATTTCCTCTATACACGCACAAATCAAAATATGAAGTGAAGGAGAGAAGCTGATCATTAATTAGCTTAGCAGGTCTACGATTCGCCCTGGTAAAATCGTTCTAAAATAGAAAAGAGTTTCAATCTTACTTATTGAAAAAAAGCAAGCAATGTAAATGCGCAAGTAATACTCGTAAGTCAGAAAGCTAGTTGTCGATCTAATAACGCGCCTTCTGAAATCAATTCCAGACTGAATGGAAAACAATAGGTAGAGTTTATTACCAAATTGGCGAAAGACTCGACTCATAACTACAAATTCCTTCTATATTATCTTTATCTATAGAATTATCTACCTACTAAAAACTTAAGAAATTATAGGGAGAAATTCAAGCATTCCATGGAGTCTCATACATACCCTCGATTATACTGAAAAAGAAAGGTAGCTTGATATAAAGTCAAATGGAAGAAATACATCGTTCGTGAAAGAAAAAATAGCAAAAAAAATACATAAGTGATGCACCAACTTGTATACTAATTTAGAGAAATGAATTTCCGGTTACTAAAATTCTACTAGAAATCGTAACAAACAAACCCCATATGCGCCGGATCAAGCTTTTTCTGAACGAACTATTGACGATGAGCCAGCTATTTCTTATATGTACTATTATTATGTACACTCGTTTTTGCAATTAGTGTTACCTTTATGGCGTTTTTTATACATACAAAAATTTCACTTCTAATGAAAATAGAGTAATTCCAGCATCGGATATAGAGAAAATAATAGAAATAGAATAAAAGCTTAGGATAGGTTTTTGCGTATATGACTAACTACTAGAACTACTATCTATATAATAACTAGGACTACGCAACTTGCTAAATTCGGTAAGAAGAGTACCGTAACTTCGCTTGGTACAAAGAGATTCCATTTTTTTAGTAAATAGTTGTTTATTTTATTACGAGATTCTACAACCCTAAAAACCCTCAAAAAAGTACCCACTGTAAATAAATTTTAAGATTAATGAAGAATGAAAAAGAATCGTATTGAATACCCTAACACTACTTAAGTTCGTTTATAAATGAGGTCCTAAAAGAAAAAACCCTGCTTCCAGCACCGCGGCATGATGTTATATCGTATCGCATTCTTCTAATTAAGAATTTCGTCCGCATTGTTTTTGAATCCAATCCATTTTGCGATCACTGACGTCGACTCAGTTCTTTGCATCTCGCTATTTTCTAGGTTCAACAATACATTTCTTATTTCTCATAGGGTGAATCCTTACCAAAGCGGCAGAAAGAATTAACCAATAGTTTAAGAGTTTCTTTGGGTATAAACGTTATATCCCCTGAATCGTTTCTATACATACTCTAGAAACTATGTTGTACTAGGTTTCTTTTTATTAGTTAGTAACCCAATACGGCATTTTTGCTTTGTATTATCTTTATGTAATAAGATTAAGAGTCACAAGTCAAAATGGTGTTCTCTCAAAGAAAGATAGAAGTGCAAAAATATCTATCTGCATTCAAACATCAGTCAAAAAATGGATAATTCCACAACCTAGTCCACACACGGTCTTATTTTAAGAATTCCTTACATGCCAATCTCTGCAAATATTTTTCTTTCAATCCTTCATTCATGTTCATATCATAGGAGGAGGTGCCTTTCACTCTACTTTTCATCCTGTGGAGTCGGAAAGTTGACTCTTTTTTAGGCACTTGTCGATTCTATACTCTTAAAAATCTAGTAATTGGAATAAGTATTTCTCTTTCATTTTCGTGCAATAGTCCTACTAAGCCAAGGTAATTAAAAAGGCATCTATCTTTTTCTTCTAATTTCTAGAAATATCTTTTCACTGTAGATCTCTACTAATCAGATTCTTTTGAGTATTTTAAGGGATATGGGTTTACTGGAATACCATACTTATGTTTTTTCTAAGTCTCCCACTTCGTCTTTCTTCTATAATGCTATATGTTTTGTTTTTGTACATTACATACTCCTTACTTGCTATTTCTTTGATTTGTCTAGTAGTTGATAGTATAAGAGAAGAGTATAAGGAAGGGAAATATTTAGCAAAGAAAAACTTTCTAGTATAATAATGAGACTTGCTTGTATAGAAAAAACAGAAACTATATGTCCCATGTTATTTTACGTGCGCAATTACGATAATAAAAAATAGAACCTGGATGCTATCATCGTCTAAGAAGGCAGCTTTTGAATAATATATTCTAGTTTTTGGATTTTGGGAAAAACAGGGAGAAGAAATCATTGTCGTTCATTTTCGAGGATTCTTTTTGTATTTATCAATTCAGTAAAGTAATAAAGAATAAAGGGTGTTGTTATTCACTATTGGTTTTTGTTAGTATATTCTAATAGTTGATCAATTTGGACTCGTGTTTGGGTCTGCTCTATATTAGAACAAACAATGTCCTTGACTCTCTTTTCTTTGAACGTACGAGAAGTCTTTGGCTTTACATACAAGAATTCCACCAAACATCTACTAAATATTAGATTCTATACTATATTTCATGTTGGCTAAAAACAAAGTGACTTTTGGTAAAAAAAATCATAATGAGAAGACGAAAAATAATAACATCTGCCGAAAAAACCTAGACAGTTCACAAAACATGAAAGCCTAAATGAAATACATACAAATATTCCATCCAAGTTTCTAAAAATTCTCCTTTTCTGTTTTCTGGCAACTTCTATTAGATTCTATTTCTATTAGATTCAAAATTCTAGTTGACCCGCCAAGAGCTAAATTCTATTAATACCAAGTCGCTTTCTTTTAAATCTCTAACTAGCTTCAACACTATGAATTTTTCTAGAGATAAGGGAAGCTTATTTATACCTACTACTAAACCTAAAAAATTCACGCTTTTTTTTTATTGACTCTTTTTATTTCTAGTCCCTTTTCTAGCGTCTGGTCAATACTACAGCAAGACTAAATCTACATTGGAAGCGGAAGAAACATTAGGGAGAGGAGAGCTACAACTAATCCTAAATCGAAAGTTTCTCTTATCCTCGGAAGAAATCGATAACAATTCTTGGCCCTTAGTCAATTTCTTAATAATATCAATCTTGGTATATGATTCATTACTATTTATTATCCTTTGGTTGTCGTACATGCAACAACACAACTCGTGTAAATAATCTAAAAAACTAGATAACGCCAAAATAACTAGTTTAGGTTGAATACTTTGCCTGCCGTCTTCCGTACTTACCCGAGCAGACTCGCCCGAAGCCTATATCTAAATTTGAGCAAAGTAAACCCCTTCCTTTTAGTTTTTATGATGCAAGCAATAAGCTATACAGAATATTTTCATTTGTATCTTGTAAGTAAGAGTTCCCTCTATTTTTGTGTCATTTCTACGTATATAACTTAAGTCAGAAATAGCCACTCAAAATAGTACACGAAAACTACTTTCATAAGATACGCGTTAGGTAAAAGAGAGAAATTCCAAGAATACACACACCAAAAAAACATTAGTTACGATATAGATAAGATATTATGATAGGCCTATTTTTATAGATGACGACCTTCATTTTAGTATTTTACGTAGTATCGAAAATGCATGCCGTAATGAGATCTTCGGTCTTTTTTTTCTTTTGAAATGAAATGTCATATCCATCTACCCCAGCAACCAACAAGATACAAAATAATACAAAGGTGCACTTAGGAAGAACTCTCCACTTGGCTTTGTTCCATAGATCTGCTTTAGTCTAAACATTTGCAAAAATACAACAAAATAAACATGCACTTTCACAACGGTAAGTAGTAATAATTAAGATAAGACAAAGAAAGCACAGACTATATTTCATCATATTTAGGATTAATTAATTAATTGTTGGATATATCACACTGTCTTACAATACAACCCTTCCATCCATTCAACCAAATATTTCAGTATCCTTTAATTTGAATTTGCCAAAAGAGGTAATTCTACAAGATTTTCTTTCTTCTATTTCCTCCCAACTTCGTTTCTTCACTTGTTTATTTTTGAGTCACTTTAAAGCTCCCCCTATTTCTGCTAACTATAAGAATTTCTTTTTGGGGGGAAGATTCCTTAGACAAACCTAAGAGTGCACACTGTGGTTAATGTTAATAGAAAAAAGGGGGGGAGGGACTGCCAAAACCAAAAAAAATCAGAAAAAAGCAGGGCACTATAAAGTAGAGAGAAGAAAAGGAAATAGAAACATTGTTGCTGCCTGTACAAATGTTGAGGAGTCGGTGCATCGTGAATGTGTATTCTAATTATAGAACCATGGTAATGAGCTGCCATAAAGTATAGAACAGAAATATCTATGATCCTACATATACATATACTCCATGAACACAGTTCCTTATTCTAAATTATTAGACCTTACTAGTTTTGGCTCTTTTTTCGTATCATAACGAGGCAAAGGAACTAATCCAACTCATTTTTTTGCTCAATTTGGGCTCAATCAAATAGATCTATTATTGATATTTCTTATTGAACTAGACTTTATTATGGATGTTGTATTCTGGGGGAGGCATCTTTTTTCATGACCTATACAAACAACCAACCTATATTATAGTTGCAAATGGCTTTAACAACACAAACTATAGAGTTCTAAAAGAAACTCTAATCCTTCAATAAAGAACCCACTAGAAATACAATCAAGTGCAAATAGTTCTGGATCCGTTATTTATATCGACGAATTCATCCTTTATGTAAAAACTAGACGTGGATGGAGGTAATCCAGATCCATTGCGTGCGTAGTTTTGTGAAATGTCCTACTAAACTATTATTTGCATAGATTTGTGTGTGTGTACTCGTTTTTGATTTTGAAGTACGAAATCCGATAACCAAAATAACCAGAGTGGGGTGGTGAAACAACATCTAAATAAAGAGGCAAAGTACTACAAAACATGGAATGAGAATATATGATCCAACAAAGCAATGTGAAACTCTATTCTTTTTTAGATTAACTAGTTGAAATAATAGAATACTTGCTAGCAGTCCTTAATGTTGTGTATTACATGCGGGCATAGGTACAAGTAGAATTATTCTATAAAATGAGAAAAACCCGCTAGAAAAGCATTATTTATTAGTTGATCAAAAAAATCTATCGTTGATGGGTGCACGCCCAAGTGTTGATTTTCCGCCAAGAGACAAATGTGGTACTACTAAAAGAAACAAGGTACGTGTATTAGAAGTCTGATACTGTACTGCTACTACTCAAGAGAAATAAAAGGAGAACGTATGTATGGGTTGCAAATGCTTTATACTAACATACACAACGAGTGAGCCTGAGATCGATCATTTTTCTAATTTCGGGCGTATGCCTTACTAATATTCTTACCTATCATTCATTATACACTAGAGGTTTTTATACACTAGAGGTTTTTTTTCGCTCTAATGCCTTACCCTAGAAAATCAATATTCTAAAATAAAGTAGTCGAAAATACTCAAACATTATACAACAATGAATAGGAAGGGAAGTCCTAGCCCTAGTTGAAAAAGTTCATGTGCAGACCCACGGAGTGACATACTTGGGAGAATTTTATGGATAAAGAGTATACCTTTTGGAACTTTGTAAAGATTGAAAATAGAGAGAATAGAAGTCAAAACTATATTAATCCACGAATGAGGTCTACGTTTCATCACAAAGAGAGAGAAGCAGGAAACCCGCAGGCCACAATTATTTAAGGCTAAATACAAGGTCAAAATATTGTATTTGGTTAATCTAACGAATTCCTCTATCTGAAAATCATAAAGAATGTTGCTGCCTATCCTACCTTAGAAACTTTGGACAACTAACGGATCCGAACCTGTGACTTCCTAAAATGAAATTTGTGTATCAAGTATTCAGTACGATTTCGTTCAATCTTTTCTTATATACAATGACTGTGCAATACTTTCTTGTCCTTTCTTTCTCTTCTTCTATGGTTCCGCGCGCGGGAGGGAGGTCGCTATGCTCTCTGCCCTTCTTCTCTTTTTTCCCTTTTCTTTTTTTTCCCTGCGTTGCAGGCAGCGGTGACTACCTTCCCGAACGAAGTTGCCCTGACCCTGGCCTTGACTTGGTCCTGGATATAGGACTGGAGTTGTTTCTCTCTCCTTCCTCTTCTCTTGTCTTGGAGTGGCTCCTTATCCATCCTGATTTTGGTCCTCTAGCTGCCAGAGTGTCCTTCCGATTCCTTCGAGTCATCGCCTTTTCTTTGGCTTCAGACTCGAAACCCCTTCCCACCGTCGAATGTCTTTTTCTTCTTCTCGCTCCAGGCTTCCCGATCTATGAAATCTCAGATTGGCGAAGGTCGTGGAGATCATCCAGAGGTTTGCCTAGACGAGGAATGCTTCCATTATCATCCCATTGCTTTTTCTTTAGTCAGAGACAGATGAGTGGGAAGAACACTGGCTAGAATCACGCATTTTGCAGGTAAGCCAAAGTGAACTTGGATTTGTTTCATATAGGTAATTGAAATTGATTGTTTTCTCTTTTTTCTTGGAGAAGCCTACTGTTGTTTTACGGACGTTTGCTCCACGCGTTGTTTCTTTTTTGTTTTAATAACTATTCTAGTAGAAAATTCTTCCAACTAATGAGTCGATCGACACTTTCTTATTGATATTTTGACTTTGTACTTTGCAATCTTTTAGTGCGTTTTAGAAATGTCTTATTTATGTATGTCCTATGTTCTCTTAGCTAGGTAAGGTACCGCATTCTATTTATTATTAGAATCTAATATTAATTATTAGAATATAATATTAACGACGGGAGTATTCTAAAACTCGGTAGAAAGATATAATAGAGAAAACTAACTCTACACTAAACAAAAAGCATATACCACGGATACGATGATCTAGTAGATCTAGTACACAGAAAAATAGAAGGGAAAGAGTAGGAAATAGAATATACAACATTTCTCGCAGTATTATCAAAAGAAAACAAGAAAAGGAATTATGTCAATTTATATAGATTAAGAAAGATAGAGTTGTTATTTTCCTATGTTTGTTTTTGCTCTTTCTCCTGAATAATAATATCTAAAATATCTAAGGCAGTCTTGTTCTAACCTACCAGTATCGTGGAATATAGAAAGAAATATAGCAGGTAGAAGAAATCTTTCTTACTTGTGTTAGTTAATCCCACCTCTAATAAGAAAACGCGGTATAATGTCTATTAGCCATATTACGTTACTTTGCTACTAGTAACTAATCGCTTTTTAGATTTCGGCATGCTCGTTACGAAGTCAATTAGATTGGACTAGTTTTAGGTCCTAGTGAGTAATAACTTTTCATTAAGAAAAGTTTCGTTGTGACCAAAGACTTATTACTAGACTTAATTAACGCATTACTCATTACTACTTGCCCTAAAACAACTAATATACATTTCTAGCTTGACTTTGTCCCTTACCAAATAATTTGTTCTCCGTAAAATCTTATTCTATTTCTAGAATCTAATAAAATCTAAAAAGCTAAGGAAAACGGCTTACTTCAATCCGACCTAAGGCATCAGAATAACAAGTAGCCAAACCAAAAGCGGTTAACACAAGTAAGGAAAGAAGGGAATCATATTGATTAGAAGCTGTCTAAAGTCGTTCCATTTTCTATATTATAGAATTGACTCAGGTGTCTCAACTAAAATAATTCGAATAATGAAAGGAAAAGAAAGTAGCAAGGATTGCCTCAACAACACGCATATATATATATATATATATGAGTGGGAAGGGAGATAAACATAGATATTGAGAAGTTGGAACAATAGCATAGATTAGATTATTTATTGCTTTTCCTAGAGTTCTTTATAGAAATGCTGGAAATGGTACGAATTGCATAGGAAACGTGCATTACTTCAAAGTAGCTAGCCACATATCTTCTTAATTAATAATAGTTTATATCCATTCCTTGGACTAAGTTAGTTATTAAATATATAGAATTCTAAATTCTATTAGAATTCTATTCTAGTTGTAAATTAGAACTCTAAAAGAAAGTAAGGCTGCCTCAAAATCAAGTTTTATTTGGCTATCTATCATCTATGCCTGTAAGTACTTTCTGATCTGATTAGAGAATGCTGATACTTGTTAGTTAGTGAAGCAGGAGGCTTCTGAGTAACACTCTTAAGCCTTTACGTAATCCTAATTATCCTGTTAAGGAAGAAACAAAGATTTAGTTATGAAGTCTCATACTATATTCCCGAACATATATAGAAGGGAGGCTCATAACGTGGGTTAAGGAATATTCATCATTGTATGTCTGACTTTAATTAAAATACGTAAGCGGATAGGTAGTCAAGCAGAGGAAGAAAGATTGCACTACGCATTGACATTGACCGCAGGTCGCATACAATATAAACAAGAAGATAACAGAATAGAAACAGATAGTAGCTAAACAAACCTAGTCACAGAGATGCATAATACATGTAGGAGATCAAGTATAGCCAAATGAATACCTAGAAAAAATGGGAAAATAGCGCCAATCTTTAATGATCCCATTAAATGTAAAGTTGTGTAAGGGTATAGCCATGATGACGGATACTAATTGTCAAATGCGTTTACGTTTTCCTTATATATCAACTAGAAATTCGTTGTTTATGAAATGATAGAATGATAGGGCTAGGCATATGGCAGGGCAAAAAATAGAACAAAAAAAAACCCGAGTTCCTTATGTTATGATTGTAGTTCTACGATGAGTAATATAATATGTTGGATCACGCCGTGCTATGTCAGTATAGAGTAGAGTATATCATAATAATGAAAAGATTAGTGGTCTCACCCAAGACGACGATCGGTTAGAGAATTAAGAACTCTTCTGCCATTGCTATAATTTCTATATTTTCTATATTTCTTTGGGTTTTTTGAATCAACTTCAGTCTTTTCTTATGTATATATCTTTTATATAACTCTTTCCTAATTTTTTTTTGTCTTTGGTGTAGCAACTATTTGTCCGGGCAATCTATGGGCATACCATACAATAAATACTATTGACTTTGACTCTATATTTTTCTTTCTCTACTCTAAATGGCATGCATTAGATAAATACTAATTTAACTTCTCTCATACTTTTTCTTTTTGGTGGGAAAAAATCTTATTTCTAAAAATTGAGGGGTTCCTCGCTATTGTTAGTTGTTAGGGCAAATAACTTGATGTAATAATGCAGAGTACTATTTTTATATCACAACGAAGTTCTCTCCGGAAGGATATTTCCAAGGTAATCCTTGTGATGTGATAATATTCACGTAAATTATGTATGTAAAATCACTCTACCGGGTTTATATTACATTTTCGCTTTATAGGGTCCATGTACTTCGTACTTCTCTCTTGAACGGCGGAGCTATCTATATGAATTTGTTGAAAAAACGTTAGATTCTACTTCCACAGGCTTCCTCACACTATAATGTAAAACTACTTTTCCTTAGTTCTCGTTTCCACTTCCTACCCTTTTTCCAGAAGAGTCAATTCTTCCTAAACAAATTATTTCGAGTTATAAATAGCAATGGCACCTTCTATTTCTTTTTCCGAACATACTTGATAGAGAAGGGCATTGCATTAGCTGATGAGAAATGCTTTTTTTTATTCCTTGAATTAAGTAATTAGTTGTGTTGTATAATCAAGAGAAAGTCTAACATAACAGCAGCAGCAATCAACTAAAAGAAAAATAGACGAAATGTAAATGAAATAGAAGGCACAGAAGAGGACGACACCACCAACTTTCAATTACATACAGGTCGACAGATGGGAAGTCAACTCGGGTCTACACCAAAGAGATTTCTTTTTATCCACAGGGCAATAAATAAAAAATCAAAGAAGTTGCGAATTACTAGACTTGGAGTAAGAAGGTACTAAATGAAAGATGAGATTTGTCTTACTAATTTCTAATAAGAAATATGTTATCTCTAAGGTTTTTCAGTAGAGGAAATTGAAATCTAATACTCCATTTCTACTAATACAAAAAAGGATCCGTTTCCATACTCTTTTTTACATTTCGAATCGAACTAAGGTCTTGATCTGGTTAATCATAAGATATACTACTTTTGTGTTCTCGCCCATATCCTTTCTCTCTTGGATTAGAGAATTCTTTAAAACCTTTTTATTTCTTTCATTTTTGGCCGCTTCAACGGCAGGTGTATTTATTCTATTTCTCTATCTGCCTGGCTGTATTTCTCCGCGATTCTTGTTTTGGAAACCACAAATACGGAAAACATTCTTGTTGGTGAACTGCTTTCATCTAGTCTTATTTTAAAGGGATCAATACAAAACAAAGTAAAGAACGAATTCTCGCAAGTTGACATTCACTAATAGTTTATTTAGTTTGTCCTCCTGCTGCCTTTTTTGTCATGGTGTCTTTCTTATTCTTATTTATGATGCATATTTATTTATTTGTATGTAATTAGGTACTTTCGTTCCTGTGTATTACAAAGATCCTTTTCTAATTCCCTTTGGTTGAAATTTTTACGCGTATAAACATAGCATCCCTTCTTTTCTTCCGAGACTCTATAATTTTGACTATTTATTATATACTATTCTACTGTTGAGTACACACACTTAGGAGGGAGGTAAAAATTGTATTTGTGGGTATTTGCATATAGTATATAATCTAATATATAATATAGTACAAATTCTATTATAGTACAAATTATTGTTGTGAAAGTCTATATATACTATAATGACTATAAATCAAAAAAGAGAAGAAAGGATTTTGTTGTTGATATAGACCGAAGGTAGAGATTTTATATCATTAAAATTATAGGTTATATATATATATATATATATATACCATACCAAAAGGTTCATTTACATTATCGTTTCTAGCCAGCCTTTCCAAATTTTGGGTTTAGATCACAAAGGAAAGTCTCTTTGGCCGAAAAAGAAATAGTATTACTTAGGGCAGTTGTTGGGAGGTTAACAATCTTACTACTTTAATCCTTAAAAGAAAAACTTACGCTTTTTTTGCTGAAAAAGAACTTACCAACGCCTAGGATTACAAGGACTTTTTCTGTAGATTTTTGTAGAAAGGCGACCTGTTACACGTGGGATGCAGATATCTCATTATACATAATATTCCCTCTTTTTCTTATGGTGGAAGTTCTCTATCGTATTTCTCTCAACCTTTTGCTTGCCAGTTAGAACTAATTATGACTAAGTTTTTTCTACACTTGTGGAATAAATATTATTTGGTTCTGCTCTTTGATCCCCTAATTTGACTGACTAATCTAATGTAAATTGAGTAACTAAAAGCAGACGAATATTGATGGATGCTGGCCATCATAGTATAACTCTATATCAGAAAGACTTTCTATTAATATATATAATAAGGTTTACTGAGCACACTCTATTTTCATTCATTTTGATGAGCGGCTAAAACTACCACTACTCCAGTGTTTATTAGCACACAAATAACAATGCCTATTCCTTCTCTCTTGTTCTTTTTATTTATATTAATTCATTTGGACCGTAGAATCTCCATTATACAAGACTTAGTTACTTATTATTTCCCGTACCTAGGTTCTTCTTTCGCAATAAATCTATTCCATTTCCAAACCAATCAGAAATAGAAAAATAAAGCAGTAAAAGCATAAAATGCCGTAAGGGAGATATTAGAAATGATGCATTAATAAGTCCTTGTCACCACATAGTTGTTGAACTATTCCTAATAACAAGTGTTGAAAGAGTTCTAGTAGAAGCCAACAAAGAAACAATATTCACACCAAATCCCAGGGAAACTAAGTCGATAAATAACTGAAACCAATTACCTATTATCCAGTAATGTAAGTAATTGTAGAAATAGCGAAAATTCCAAGAATAACTGGCATAGTTATTTGATTTGTAGTATGCTTAATATATGAAACGGGTACTTAGTTGTCGTTCTTGCCTTAGAAATTTTAGAAAGAAGACTCTCCTGTCTTCCGCTTTATTTTATGTCCTTCTAATTAGTTTCTATTCCATACTCCACTTTTTAGTACATGCTTTTGAATGCGTTCTATAAAAAAGGTCAATACTTCCTCCACAACAAGCAGTTGCTTACAAAACAACTAGTCAAATAGGGAGTAATCACTTCACAAAAAAGACCATACACATACATAGTTGTAAGGGAAGATTTTTTCTATCTATGCTATTCATAAATATTCCAGATATTTCCCAATATGTGACAAGTTTCTTTTTTCAATTTCATTCATGGAAAGTGCAGTTTCATATAATATAACCCAACATTGACATTGACTATTTGATTATTTGGTTTGAAATCCGAGAGATATAGGAGTTACGAATTCAAGGTTGAACGGCTATTATCTTCTATACATTTTCTTTCTAAAATATTGAAATATGTCAATTTAGTTGCGACCAAAGATGCTATAAAAGAAGGTCACTTACTTTTTTACACATGCACACGCAACAATTGTATTATGAAATTCTAAAGAATAGCAAATAGCGTATTTATTAGTAGTTAGAATTGGCCGGTAAGGAGAAGGTAAGAGTTATGCTGTTTTATGCGACTAATCCAAATATAGAGAAAACTTAGGCGATTCATCCCTGCACGTGTACAACATAGTAATATAGGTGGGAGAAAACAATTTGATAGACGACAAGCCATACATAGAACATAGAAGGGATAGAAACTAGGGACTTTTTGTAGAATTCCCGCCATCTTTGATATTTGTCGACAGGTGGAATTAACAACAATATAACAAACATATATGTTCGTTGTTCGTTCTGTGCCAAAGACTATTTCCTTCTCATTCATTCAGGAATATTTTCTCCGAATAGATTTTTTTAGGATCTTTTTAGAAAGGTTGTTTATATGAGTCTTTTTACATTATTCCGGACTTACCCTTTCTCCGCGCTGACTACTCGACCTCGAACACCTATTCCATTTTTCAGATATACTACATACAGTACCGTTACAAATAGGCTATACCTTGTTGTTTTTTTTCTTTTCTAACTAAACGAGGCTGTTTGACATATTTTATTTAGGACAAGCCTTAACAACTCACAGCAGGCATATGTGAATTTCTACGAACGAGGGTAAATAAATAAAGCACGAATCCTTTTCATTATATAGGCTACGTTAAGTAATTACTACTTGTTGATGTGGCAACAAAAAGCTGCCTATTGACAACAAAAAAAGTACTGGTTTGTTTTAAACATCATTTATACACGCGCCTATCCCAATTCATTTCATATCTTATTCCTTACTCTAGTCCTCCTTCTTTCTTTCATTCTGAAATCCCGAACAATTTCTTCTCCTCTCAATTCAATAAATTCCTTAAAAAGACTTTTCTAAATGAAAATGAATAAGTGATTGAACACTGTTTTTGAGGAATCTATTTATTTCACAACTCGATTTTTATTTACATTAGCATATGAATATTTTTTCTAGTCTAGTAATGCCCGCGACAAATCCTATTGATAACCGACCAAACAAATTCAGTCAAATCTACAAAACAAAGGATTCCATCTGTTGTAGAACTTGAAGAAGAAGAAGGAAGGGAATTTCCACCTACTACTTTCTTTTTAAATAACTACTTACTTTCAAACTTTCAAAGGTTTTTTTTGTTTTATTTCTAAATTGTGAATAGAAAATGCAACTTCGGGTCGATCGCTACCGAAAGTTCACAGCTTATGTCGCTTTTCTATTTTTATATTAAGAAGTCAAAAGAGAATATTTGGAGTAGATAAATGCTGGATTATTTACTACGTTACTGAGTACGGGGTATAATAAATAGAAAAAAAAAAGCGGACAAAAAAATGAATTAGTTATTATATTATAGCCGAAAGCCTTGTCGAGATTCCAAAAGAAATTAGATCAAAGTCTACAAACACAAACATATAAAACCCCATGAAAGAAGAGTTTCTGAGAAACCAACCGGGGCCTATATTATTATTATTTTATACTGTGTATTTTTTTTGATCGGTAAAATGTAGTTAAAGTAAGGGAATTGTATTGAGTAATTGAGAAACACAACTATAGATTCTATTATATAGAAGGAATGCATCGGTAATTGACGGTGGGATTGCAAACAAGAAGAGCTCTGATTAGAATTCACAAAAAAACTTTTGAGTAGCCATCTTTATAAAAAATTTTCTAAATAATAATAATATTATGAAAAATACTTTACTAGAAGATATTTCTTATTATTTTTGGTAAAACAACTAATATTACCCTCCAACCGATATATTTTGATCTTAGAGGTGCACACACGAGTAAGTCTATATTTATGTTTGATGTTTGAAATAGACCCGAGTAGGTAATTTAGGGCTCTCCGTTTTGTTTCTAAAAAAATATATGTGCCAATCATTGAAACAACTCTAAAACAACTCTATAAGATCCAGTAAAAAAGGTCTAAGGAGTCTAGGAAATAAAGGACCTCATTCTCTTTTTCTTTTTAGAATCAACTCCATCCATGAGAGTTCATTTGTTGTTTTCTAATTTCTAATGTACATCATCTACGATTCAGCCTGTTTCCTTTCCCTACTAGGATATTGGTGAAATATTTCCACTATCTCTAGCAGGAGGAGTTCTCTTTTTTGGGGATAATTAGAGCAAGAAATAAAAACACTATTCAAAGTATATAGAAGTTTACACGAGGCATATACCATTACCACGCTGTCCTTTTCTCAATCACCTTTCTTTGTCTGACTGAAGTATTAGCACCCCTGTCAAACTTATTGCGTACGAATTCTTAGGATTGCGAAGAGCTATCTTACTTAGAAGAACCACATATTTTTTGTTGTAGTAGAGTAGAGAAGTTTCTAAATATTATTATTATTGATTCTCCATAACAATGCCTTTCTTGGTCATCGTGCAACAACAAGGTTATATATAACCTGTACTCTTGTTTTTTTGTTACTACTTTTTTTCAGTCGTAAGTAAAACCAAAGAATACCCCACTTTAGGTAGCGAGATGCATGCAGAGAAATTATGAATAATGTCGGAATTGGAATTTTCTCTATTATTTTAGTAAATCCTCGCTCACAAGATGGGCAGGAAGCTATCTATGGCTTATGCATACTATATTTCTATTTCTATTTCGAATTCCCTTTTTTTTTGATTTCTCATAAAAGCTTCATTAGAAAATCGAGTTCACTCACAGGTAGGTATTCTAGATTTCGTTTCGCCATCAAAAGCGGAGCAGAATTATTCTATCTAAGTAGTGTTTTTGTGAGATCTCCTGTAGCGAAGACGTCCAATAAAGGATCTTCTCTCTTTTTGACTCTGTTATTAGCAAGTATAGCGGCTCGGAATCATCTTGGGAGGTGGTCCACTAGATAGAATAATTAGATTAGAACAAGTATACATTTTTCCTTCTTTCTTGATTCGTGGATTTCTTTTTTGAATAATTCTTACAACATACAAACAAAGCCAGTCTTACTTTATTTCGACACGAGGGTCTGAGTACCAGGGAAGAGTCCAAAAGAAAAAAATAGAGTTGTGTTGAGAAAATCCAAGGATGTTGCTAAGATTTGAAGCTTAGGGTTCTTAATAGATACAATATTCCTGAGTTGTTGTATTGGAATGCCCTTTCCGTTTCCAAACCACCAAAGTAAAGAATTATTAATATCTTTCATTTCCTAAAATAAGTACTAGGTAGAATCCCGGAAAAACATAACAACGAAAATCTCATTCTAGGATAAAGAAACCAATATCACAAAAACACGTTTCTAAATGAAATAACAACGCAAAGAAAAAAGCATAAAGAATACCCAGACATGTATCATATGTAATAAAATAATATATATATATATATATAAAGATAAAGTATAAAAAGCAACTGTGGTATCTTTCAAGTTTCTTGTGCATGCAGATAGTCAATCCAAAACTAACCCCTAATAGTAGCATAGAGGGCATGCAATATTAGCCATAATAACTAGTAAGATATTGTGCACACTCTCAACCCTACGACAAGTCATTCTTTTTTCCGGAGTTACGCTATTTTTCTCTCGTCATACGCTCTGATATAGAACGTCTATCCAGAATCATTAGTTGGCTGTGAATTATTAGAAGCCGCCTTTCATGGAGATTGATTCCAGCAGTTATTTCTTTTGTAAAGTAAAATCGTTGACTATTACGTTTGGAGAAAAGGAAGTTAAGAGGTAAGTAAGCTTTTCACCAGCTTTATTTAGAACCTAAAAAGAGAGAGTTGCATGACATGACAGACGGAAACCCAATCTTTTGCTTAGTTAGGTTGCTTTCTTCAAGAGCTATAAATTTTCATAGTATTCTGAATTTATTTTATTCACAGGGTTCGGTCACTTACTTACTTACTTATTCCCCTAAAAGACACCTTATAAGATAAGGATTACTAGCAATAATATAGTTGTTCAAGTGGCTTCAACTCTCGTGTGTTACTTTTTGAAATTATTTCTTTTGCATAGTTTCACATATACTACGTTAAGTAAAATTCTACCAACCCTACAATCAAGAAGTCATGAAATAGAAAATGCTCATACCTAGAATACACACTAATCTAATCCCAAAACCAAAAAATATTTCACATTCATGCAGTTTCTAGTTCACAAGAAGTTCCGAAGTCAATCAAACACAAATTCCATTTCAAATAGAAAAACAATTGACGAATCTGCTATTAGTACTTAGTAATAATGAAATTACGTTAATAAAATATTTTAGGAATATATGAACGCGCAGTAATTCAGTATCAAGTAATCTACAACCCACGGTGCTCTATGAATCCAACCAAATATCAATTAATGAATCAGCAAGTACGCATCAAAACAAAAACTTGCAAGAACGATAGATAACCCCATAATGAAAAATGAAACAAAAAGATTCTTTGTTTGAAACGAAATTGTATTTTAGCCCATTTTAACCATTTTATAGTAGTGTGGTAGACTAAGGAAACTTTTTATGTAGTGTATGAAATTTTACTGCAACTCATTTGGGTAATTAATTGGTTGGGGTAAAAAGGATGATCTCTTAATTCAAAGGAGAAGCCGAATAAACTAGTCTGAACGAACATATAATTGTTGTAAAAGGACGACCTAGGATAAGAGAAAAAGAAATACTGAGAGGAACAAATTCTAGTAGAGACATACTAATAATACCGTCAAAGTTCCCGGATATGAAAAAATACATAGTAGTAAACATACACCGCGTACCCAGTATATATATTATATACCCACAACTTCTACAAAACTAGAGCCGGATACGACACAAATAGGAAATAAAGGTTGTTTCAACCAAGAAAAGAGAAAAGTGAGAGAAAAAAGAAATCAACTTAAGAAGGAAAGAGTTCTTCTATTTTTACGAACAAACAACAGTTTTCAGTTGAAATTCTAAAGCTTTACTTTCGAATCCGAAAACTGATCTGAGTGAACCTTTTTGGGTGGACTTTGTGTGAGATTAACATTTGCAGGCATCGACTACTTTGACTTTGGGTCCGAAGGAAAAGGAAGAAGATTCCAAATTGAGTCAATTAGAATTAGATTTCATGATTAGATAAATTGTTAGACATACATTATCATTATTGTACATTCTTGGCATTTTGGTATTTTTTTTATGATCAATGATCAGTACAACGACCTATTTTCTATTTCTTTTTGAGGAGTACATGCTCTTAATCTTTCCTCAGCGTGCTTGTTACAACCTATGGGTTGTTACTTAGAATGGAGTCAATCTCCTCTAAAAAAGTATGTACGTCGATTACTTCTACATGTCCTATCGATTCAGTCTTGGAATGCCCTGTCTGGAATTGCTCCGTTAACACAGAAAAATTCTAAGCAAGAAGATAGATATTTCCAATTACAATTTCAATTAGCTACTAGATATTCCATTTTAGAAGCAAGGAGGAACTCTCTATAATCTTTGCTGTAATCTGTTGTAAAAACAAGTATCAAACTTATGTCTTTTGTCTAGGCTGGTGGGGAATGAATCAAATACCATACCTACCATGTCTTTCAATAAATTGACTACTCTACAGAATTATAGTACATATACATATAGAATATCTTTTTTGTCCTCTTATTTGTTTTTTAATTGTATACCCCATATATTCCTATCTTTATTTAATCTATTTTTGGAAGGAGCAATTATTTCATTATACATAAATATACATAAACCCTTCCTCTTCTTCTTCTTCTCTCTTTTTTTTCTTGCTTGAGAAAAGAAAACTCTAAATTCCACCCTTGTTGTTCCACGCTATTGCTTGTTTGTTTATGAGTTCGGACCTCAAAGAGAGAATTCCCTGCGGAGACACGTATGCTTTTTTATAATGCTTACAAAGAATCAAATTGCCTTTAGTTTAGGAAAGGATTCTGTGCAACATAATTGACTGTATTCTTGGTAAAGGGTTTTTGTGACATCCACATCCGTCTTGTTTCTAAACGAACTGTGGATAAAGAGACTACAAAAGGGGGGTACATAGTAATTGTATTCGTGAAAAAAAAGGTTGATAGAAATGATGCAATGGTAGTGTAGTAGTCGAAGAAAGAAATAAGTTGTTCTTTTTTTTTTTTTTTATAGTTGATAACACTTAGTAGGACAAGAAAGAACTATTCCAACAATT
>JAYMSR010000028.1:0-48480 GCA_036897825.1 Plantago rigida
ACAAACTTACACCATGTATATAGATGGATCTTGTCAGGATAATGGTCATGCCGGAATAGGCATCATAATCACAAACCAAGACGGGGCCTTTATAAAAGCAAGTTCAACTTTTATAGGAATCACAGATCACAACACGACAGAAATTGTGGCACTACAACGAGGATTGAAATTATGTTTACAATCAAATTATATTACTTGTTGGCATACAAACTGACTCAAAATTTCTTATATCATGTTTGAACAGGCAGGCTACAGCTACACCTCACCAGCATCTCCTACTTGATGCTTGATGACTTCAAACGAAACATGGGAAGACTGCCAAATGTGACAATCAATTTGTATATCGGGAGGAAAATACGGTTACGGATCACCTAGCAAAAGAAGCAATCCATAGAACTTTTGGAAGATATATTCCCAAAGACTTTTGTAATAGCTCTAGTATCTATCGTTTTCATTACATTTGGTACACTTGTCTTTCGTGGCTTTTAAATGTAGTAGCTAAGGAATGCAATAGCTCTACTAGACTTGTTAAACCTTAAGTATTAATGAAGTATCATTTTTAAAAAAAATGATCCACTTCAGCTGGGGGAATGAAGTTTAAATAATTCCTTTAAACCATGCTACTTATACCAAGTTTAATAAATCTGGTTTATATTATAAGAAGGCCAAATTATCATGATGAGCTATAAATTATAAATTGATGTCTAGTATCATAATTAATTACACTTAGAGCGGTAGTTGTAGTATATTTAAATCAACTCCTATAACTAAATTTGATATGAGCTAAAAGTGTCTTAATTGAGTAAAAATAGAAAAAGTTCAAGTCTCTCAAATGCATCATAGCCCACAAAAAATTCTCAAATATAGCATAGGGGATCATCTAAGATTGATTTTTGGGGATAATTTTGAGGTTCCAACAACTACTGCTCTAATGTCTTTTGTTTTTAATCTCTAATACGCTTATTCATTTCAAATTATACTTTTGGAAATTATTAACATTATGCATATATGTTCGTGTACAACTCAATGAGAAAATCAATATTAAAACTTGATACAGGTCGTTCGAGACTGATGACGTATATATTACTATATCATTATATTTTTTTTCAAAAGAAAAATCATCCCCCATCATTGTCACTGGCTCACAAGTGTCACTCCATTATAAGAGTTTCGTTTTCGTATCTGCTTCTTTGCAAAACAAATCCACTTGCTCACCAACTCTCTGTTTTCTTCTGCATAAATTCAATTCATTCACAGCGGAGATTTCCATCTAATCTCCGTTTCTCTGCATCCATTTTCAACCCTTTTGTGCTCATTCCTTTCTTAAAAAAACATGGCATTCGAAAAGATCAAGGTGGCTAACCCCATCGTTGAGATGGACGGTATGATTCAGATCTGTTTATGATGTTTTCGAGTCTGATCGTAGTTATTCCATCTGGGTTTTTCTTGGATTTCACTGGTTTGTTGTAAATCGGATTAAAGATCAGAGTCTGAGCTTAAAAATCTAATCTTGGTTAGAAAGTGAAGTAGTAAAGATTCGATCATTTTGTGTATCTCTCTTGTTTTACTAGCTGATTGAGTGATTTGTAATTGTCTTCGATCTTTTTAATGACGAGATGTTGCTGTTTCCCTTTGATTTTTAGGTGATGAGATGACCAGGGTGATTTGGACATTTATCAAAGACAAGGTATTAGATAAGCTCCCTTTTTTCCAGCTCGGTTTTTCGAATGTGTTTCGGTTTGTGATTGACTGTCAACCTTCAAGTCCATTTGTTTTTTCTTAAGTCCTTGATGGATTGTTTTGTTTGGTTTCAGTTGATTTTTCCCTTTGTGGAGTTGGATATCAAGTACTTTGATCTTGGCCTTCCTCACCGTGATGCCACAGATGATAAAGTTACTGTTGAAAGTGCAGAAGCTACTCTCAAGTATGTAATCTCTCCTTTTACTGCTCTGGAGATGCTCAGTCCTGTAGATTCTTAGTTTTCGCTGTTATTGTTCTTGCTCTCGGTGTTATTATTTGTGTTTTCAGTGTTATTTCTTTTCTCAATTAGTGTGAGTGCCAATGTCATTCAGCACATATGGACATAAATATGATGCTTGTGATGGTTGTAATCTAATGATTCCTATGCATTAATATAGGAGTTAACTGCTTAATTCCCATGTTTCAATGTCTAATTACATGTTAATTATTTGCAGGTATAATGTTGCTATCAAGTGTGCAACAATCACTCCAGTCTCCAGGTATGCATAAGAAGACCATTGAATATTTGAATGTATTATTGATTTGATTTGCATCCACCTTACTTTAAATAGGAAAAGAAATTCTAAGATATGGTATTTTCATTGTTTGCAGATGAAGCCCGTGTCAAGGAATTTGGCCTCAAGAGCATGTGGAGGAGTCCAAATGGCACAATCAGAAACATTTTGAATGGTAAGCCAACCATCCGTTGGTTTTGTTATTTGAAAATGCTTAAGGTGAACTGCTTGATGGTTTAACTCCATTACGATTGGCTTTCACTTGCAGGAACGGTCTTTAGAGAACCAATTATGTGCAAAAATGTTCCTCGCCTTGTCCCAGGTATGCTCTATGTCTATCGAGTGAGACGTATATCTGCCGTTAATGGTAGTTAAATTATGCTAATTGGCCATCTCTGTTTTCAGGATGGACCAAGCCAATTTGTATTGGAAGGCATGCCTTTGGGGACCAATACCGAGCAACTGATGCTGTCATTAAAGGACCTGGAAAGCTTAAAATGGTTTTTGGTACGTATTAATAATTTAATGTTATCTCTTCTTTACCAAATACAGATCATAATTTTCTCGAGTAGTGATCTGTCCCATATTCTTATAACAATGTTTAACTTGTATGCAGTTCCAGAAGGAAAGGATGAGAGTACAGAGTTTGAGGTCTACAACTTCACTGGTGAGGGTGGCGTTGCTTTGTCTATGTACAACACGGATGAGGTTAGCTTTGCAAAATTTTATGTAGTTTGGAATTGCTATAAACAATTGTCGGTTGCTGACCTTTTTTTACTTGTAATTCTCTAATTATGGGGTACAGTCTATCCGTTCCTTCGCCGATTCTTCCATGAACACCGCGTTCCAGAAAAAGTGGTCGTTGTATCTCAGCACAAAAAATACAATTCTAAAGAAATACGATGGCAGGTATGACCCAGCTTTGCCAGACTAAATTATGCTTTTGTTGCATGTTATGAACCTATTTGTTTTCTGCTCCATTTTGATGTTCATACCATTCTTTTGATCCCTCTTAATACCATTATGCTGTTTCATCTTTCTGTTATTAACTTTTGGATGCCTAAATCTCACTTGTCTTCTTCTGTGTAAAGATTCAAGGACATATTCCAAGAAGTTTATGAAGCCAGCTGGAAATCGAAGTTTGAGGAAGCTGGCATCTGGTGAGTTTCTTAATAAACCAACATTTCTTTTACCATCCAGTTCCATCAGATTATCTTCCTAATCTTTGTTGATGTTGCAATGTATGATAATGTAAACTTGTAGGTATGAGCATCGTCTCATTGATGATATGGTTGCATATGCTCTAAAGAGTGAAGGAGGTTATGTATGGGCTTGCAAGAACTATGATGGTGATGTGCAGAGTGATTTCTTAGCTCAAGGTACATAAACATGGCAAGATCTCAACTTCTTTATCTTGGCAATTTTACTTTTGAGTTTCTGACTTCTGTACAATGCAAATGAATGAAGTTGCTACATAGTTTGCGTTGAATATCTATTTTGAATGCTTATAACCAATTTCTACATTCTGTTTCATTTCACAGGATTTGGATCACTTGGGCTGATGACTTCAGTTCTTGTACGTCTAATTCCTCTATGAACTTTTCATTTTTCACAGTTGCTCGGGATTTGTTTCTGATTTTTATTCAGGGTTCTACAATGATTTTTCATGTAGCATTTACAAAGAGTCCAATAACAGATTTTGAGGGCCTAGTTTTGTGTTTGTATATATTTTAAAAATTACCAATAGGGCACTTGAATTAAACATGTTTTCTTTGACCTCCATGTGACCAGTGGTTGGGGTTATGTCCATTTTGAACTTCCAGTGAGGGAAATAGCGTGCATGCGACTCTAGAACTTTAGATGATGTAATTATAAACCACCCTTGTGTATATTGTCGGCGTGTATATTCATATATTGTATGTATATTGGTTCGAAATTGATAGTAGGTTATGGTTGAATTAAGGTGTGCCCTGATGGTAAGACCATTGAGGCGGAAGCAGCTCATGGAACTGTTACACGCCACTTTAGGGTTCACCAGAAAGGTGGTGAAACCAGCACAAACAGCATTGCATCAATCTTCGCTTGGACTCGCGGTCTTGCACACAGGTGATGATCAAATCTATTTTGAATTCTGCAGAGTTGCTAATGATACCCAAATTCAATTTATGTACATACTGGTACTTCTTTCTGGGCTTGCTTCAATATTTATTTGATAACCAATAACTAATGAGCAAGTGAATTTACAGGGCCAAGTTAGATGACAACGCGAAACTGTTGGAGTTCACTGAGAAGTTAGAAGCCGCATGTATTGGTGTTGTGGAATCTGGAAAGATGACCAAGGATCTTGCCCTTATTATCCATGGATCCAAGTGAGTAGCCAATACTCTTCATCATCATTCTCAAGAACATAAAAGCAAATAAGACACAACTGACATTATTACGTGCCTTTTTAATGCAGGCTTTCCCGAGACACATATCTGAACACCGAGGAGTTCATTGATGCAGTCACTGATGATCTCAAAGCCAAACTTTCTTGCTGAGCGGAATTGTATGTGCACGTCTTTTCCACCTTTTACTACATCCATCCTCATCTTTTTTCAGCTAGCTGCTTATTACGAATTGCTTTCCGAATTTGCAGTTGACAACCCCTCCTCCTGGCCCTTCATTTAGATGAGTAGCATATCCATGTTGGAGGGTTTTCTTGTTCGAAGACGTCATCTTTTCAATAATAACTTCACCTTATATTTTGCAGCGTTTGCTGAATTTATCGGTTTTGATTGAAAGGATAGTTGTTGGTGAACATTTATCAGCTACTGATTCAGGCACAAAGCCATTATGAAGAAAGCATGGACATTTATTGTTGATTGTTTTTGCTTTTTTGGTGTTCTTGATTGGTATTGTTAGTGGTCCATTCTATACTATATATCTTTGTGGGGTTGGTTGAGCAAGCTGGTCCATTCATTTAGATGAGCAGCCGATAGAGATATATGACGACCGCGAATTTGATCAATTACTCTTCGTGCTTTGTCAGCAGATAGAGATATATGATGACCTAACGCGTATACTTCTGTTTTTTTTATTATTACTTGTGGGTCGAAAAGCCTTTCCTTGCTTGACTTTACCATCTTTAACATAAGGTTTGTCTCCTGAAAAAAAATCTATCCATATTTTATTTAAGATAAGATTAACGACGAGATCTAGTATCACTTTTTGCATGTCCTTGGAAATTTAAAGTAGGTACAAATTCTCCTAATTTATGACCTACCATATGTTATATAATGTTATATAAATAGGTAAATACCATTATAGCAATCGTGTGCCCGATCATTGTGGGTATAATGGTGGATGCACGGGACCCAGGTTACTATTATTTCTTTTTCTTCTTTTTTATGTTGTTTATCAATTTTTTTTAATAAATAGATGGTTGGCTACAAAAGGATTTTTTTGGGGTGAACGTATCACAGCTGACTCCTATTTTTTCTTTTTTTGTTCTCGGATGATCTCTGCGGAAACTACAGTTAATTCTTTCATCGCGTTTCGATCAACAATTTCATAAGGCATTTCGTTTTTCTTGGAGAGTTGTCTTTGAACTAGGAAGTTCTTTTCTTTTTTCTTTTTGCATTTTCAAGGATTCCTGGTTCTAGCCTGTCTTTGCAATCAATGTTTTTCGTTTCTAAGAATTGGAGTCCAATAAGTACCTGGCAGGCAGCTCGGTCCATCCTTTCTGGGAGTTCTTGTTTAGTGTGATAATCAAGGATTGTTATTGTTGTTTTCCTAGACGGTTAATTTCACTTTCTACCTCATTTGGGATCATAGATCATAGTATTGTATGCCATTCAACTTTTAGAGTTTGTTACTAACTAACTACATATGCAAGAAGAAGTCATAACACAAGCATACACGATACCTACCAAGAAACAACTATTGTTGTTAGTTTTCTCACAACATCCATATTCCAACTATTTTCTATTTTGGGATCTGTAATCAATTTCTCATTATCAATTGGGGTATAAAATCTATCGAACTAGGCTTCCATTTCCCCTTCCTCCGGTGTTCTTTCTTGTTACAAGAGTACATAGAACAAACTGGGTGTGAGTAGCGGCCACTTCCTATGGCAAGGTATTTTCATCTAAAATTTATGATGTTGTATTGTAATATGTTGTAATAAAGAAATTTATAGGTTGCCCTGCACTTTTATTCCATGAGAATGTTTCAAACTTAGAAAGAAGATCGTGTCCCTTTCTAAATCTATGATTAGTACTTAGTATTTAGTATGAAAATTTAGTATGAAATATTTTTTTGGAAAGCAACTCCTTTTTTTTTTTTAAGTATTATCTATGAATTCTAGAAAAAATAAGGCACTTAATTCGTAAAGTGACTGCTTCAATCTCTCTTTTTACTAGTTTGTATAACACAGAGAAAGAATAGTAAGCACAAAAACTATAACGAACCCAGGAAATATTACAATTCTACCGGCCTTTAGGTAGGTATAATAATAATAAAGAGAAAACAGAAAAGAAAACTATACTAGCTAGGGAACATGAGTGAAATGCTCTTAAACTCCAAATATAGCCTGTTGTGGATACTCGCACATGTCATAATTTAACCATTTCTTATACAGATATATACCAAATAGACCTATTCATACATATTCCAATTCTTCTTTCTCTTCGTCGACTTATTATTTCTTTTCTTATTTCACATAAGGAAGAATGCTCTTCCCATAACTCGTTTCGCGTGAATGAATAGAATTTGGTTTCTAGTTTCTTTTGAAATGATTTCTATCTTTTTTTTCTCTTATTTTACAAGAAATTATTCAATTATTTCTGTGGAATCTGGTGTATTCTTTTGATTTGAAAACCAGGCGAAATAAGAGATCGAAATAACAAGGGCATATCCATCCATATGATGAGTTAGTCCAGCAGAGATAAGGTCTCTAAGAATCCTACCGATGCCCACTAGAGACAGAAAAATAGAACAAAGTCAATAACGGTGTAGAAATCAAAGAGGAACTTGGATCGGATTTAGCTTCTGCAAAGGACTATCTTCAAGGAAAAGTCACTTTATTTGTATGTGTATGTATAATAATAGTAACAACACATTTAAGGTAGAGCAGCCCAATACTTAATCTTTTTTGCACTTTAGGACAAGAAGGTTGACATATTTTCGATTAGCTATTTCTTCTTGTTTTAGTTTTTCAAGTATTTATTGACTTTGTAAGGAAAAGAAAAAAGACTAAGACTTAACCACCTAACATAAATAGTAGACTTTGTAACATTCACTATCAGCGTAGTTTGGGACTTATTTCCAACTCAGCCACTTTCCTTGTGGTTAAGGGACCTTTGTGGCATAATCTTAAGTACTAAAACTCATTTTTTGATCTTTCCTCTAACTTCTTATCTTAAATATATTAACTATAAGTATAGAAAAGAAATCTATCTGACGAATAATAGACATCATTTTGGTATTTATACTAGAATTGCTATATTGAGTGTTTTTGCGGGAAGGACGTGTTATTACTTGAATTTCTGCGTTTAGTACCTCATCAATTACCCAGCCTTTATATATACAAGGGGTTCTCTTTTTTGAGCTTTTAATAAAAAAAAAAGAAAAAGGGTAAAGGAAATTACTATGCAACTACGTAGAAGGCCAAATTTATGATTCTATCCCATTCAATATCTTAGTTAGCTTTGTGCGCGGTTCATACTGATATCGTTATAGATCTCTACCACTTGTCCTTTATATCATCCTCTGCAGTGCCTTTTTCCATTTCAAAAAAGTTTTCTTTTTTTGTCTTTTCCTCCACAAAGCAGTGATATTTCCAACAACGAATTTCAAATATAGATAACTCTCAAGTAGAAGTAGTATTTTTACGAATCGAATATTCTTTCTTCTTATTTATTTTACAATCTTTCTTTTTCTTTATATAGTCACAAATACAAATATCGTGCATATTACTTTTCCTATATTCCTTCCACTCTGAGTGAGTAGATTTTCCGTAGTATGCTGTTTCTTTTTTGATGTTTTTAGGTCAATTTTTGAAGTTGCTAAAAGATTTTTTTTAGAAATAGTTAAGAAAGAGGATGGAATTGTAGTCAAGACTTCTCTTGAATTATTTGTTATAGCAATAGCAAGGGATTCACCAAATACTGAAATAGTACCAGTAAGTAAGTAAGTACCACGGATAGTAGTGAAAAGCAATGTCAGCATCAGCATACAAAAGAAATCGTTAACTGGAGTAGGTTTTCGTACTAAGAACTCTGCTTCTTCTATTTTCTTAGAGTTTTCTAATAATCTACTACGAATGTTAATCATAGAATTTCTCTTTTCTAGAATACTTTCTAGTTATATAGTTGCGATGAAGTCACAGACAGATAGGATTACCATACTCCGTACTTGCTTTTTCGATTAGTTCTAAAGTTTGTTTAGGAGTAGAAATAAAGCATTTTTTTTTCAAGATGACAAACACTATTATTATTATTATAGGCATTGCAGGGGGAAAGGAAAAGCATGTCCGGTAAGGAGTTACAAAGAGGAATAAGCAGAAGTAGACCTAATCTAATACAAATGAGAAATCTAGCATGAACAAACAATAGATTCTTTTCTTTTAATCCTGTGATTTTGCATGACTAAGTGTATTTAGAGCTGCCTTAGAATCGTTTCTACCTGCACTGCATTTGGATTGATATTCATTTTCTCTAACTGTCTGTTTTAGCCCATTTCTTTTCTCAAGTGTCAAGTATATGTTTTTCATTACAAACTAACAAACTAGAAAGGAATCTAGTGTACTTTTTCGACTCGGCCCAGTTATGACTGGAGTATTCTTCTACGGCTCAAAGAACTTTGTATAGCTTCTAACTAATTCTAAAAAATGTAAACCAAATGAAGTATCGACGATTGGTTGTTCCTAAGGATCCAAAAATAGATGAAATGAGAATCAATGAGATAATAATGAGATAATAAAAAAAAGACAATACACAATACTACACCGACGAAGACGAATGAGATGCTTTTCCTTGACTATTTTACCTTAGTTAGAGCCGTCCTTGCATGTATTCCTTATTCACAATGAGTCGAATATAGAGCAACTAGCCGATGTCCTGCAAATAGATAGGTAGGGAAGCCTACTAACTAATTAATACGTCATTTAACCATTTCTAGTAATAGGTAAAATGCCAGTATACAAGGAAAAAGAATAGAGTTGTACACTTTCCAGATTTAAAGAAGTAGCTTTTTCTAGTTACACTCACACTTTTCTACTAGGATTCTCTTTATTCAATGTTGTTAAGACTAGAAGATATGAAGATATATAGATATATCATTGTACTTTTTTTAGATTCTAACTGATCTTTTGTCTATGTTCGTCTATGCTAGAAACTAGTATATCTAAGTTCTTAGAGTTTGCATTGGTACTAACAAATGTATTATTCCTAAAACTTTAGGTCTTTCTCTTACGAGCACGGTACAGTGAGTCTTATATAGTCAGAATGGTTACTATGTTTTTATGCTCCCACAACCATATGTTTTATTAGGTCATTCTTTGCTTAGAGATAGCGATATCGGTCTTGTAGTTTTCTATCATCTAAATCTAATATAGCCTTCTTCGTTAATGGATTACTACTATCAAGTAGATAGGTATCCCTTTTTTGAGTTCTTTTAGTTCTAGCAACAATCTTTTCGCTTGCGGAATTGTTGAAAGAGTTTCCGGTGTCCTCTATTTTTCACAAGGAAAACGTGACTACCCTCCCTAAGAGGACCTTTTTTCACTTAGGACTAGGATATTTCTTACTTTGACTGCTTACGAGCATGGAATTTTCTAAAAAACGAGAGAGTTCTCCAGCGAAAATGGAAATACATACTTTGTCCTATACGAGTTATCTATCCCATATCTAAAAATTGAACCGCGCTTATTAGCTAAAATGAGAATTCTTACTTTTGCACCTACAAACTATTGAAAAATCATGAAAAATGCCTCTTTTTGGACTCCAATTTCAGTGTTTACCAAGGGAAGTGCAAAGTTAATACTAGGCAACTCCCCAGAAAAGTAAGTCATTGTATTTCGCCTCTAAATTTTAGAAAATGACATTCACATATCACATATGGGTTTAAGTCATGTTTTTGTAATTTCCCTTCATAGACGATTTTGAAAAAGCAAAAGTTGATTACTCGCAAGCAGTAAAAACGAGAAAGCCGATAGTTAGTAGTAGTCAACTTGATGTTTTCTATTTTTCCTTATTTCACTATTTATTTGACAATCCTGCATAATTAGGTGTTTCCCTTTGCACGCGGTAATTGTGTAACAAAGAAGCCTTTCTCTCTCCCCTGAGAATTATTTGATCCTATTATTCAGCATTTAGAATATATATACTACTCTATTTTGAAAATCCACCTATTTATATACGACTGGAGTACTACTTCTTTCATTCTATATCTTCTTTATACTAGATTGACCTCTTTTCGTGTCTAAGATAATAGGGAATAACTTTGGTATTTATGGAGAACTGCTACAAAGAAATTCTATTTAAGAAAATATTCTGAATAAGGCAGTAATATCCTTTTACAATCCTTTATTAGTTGAGAGAAACACTTTTGTTTCCATTGGTTGGCAAGTAATAATGTGACTTTTCTCGTGTTATTGTTATATAGAAGATTGTAGAAGTAAGTAATCAAGGTAACTATTTCATACATATACTTACCTTATCTGGTTATTTTCTTTATGAATATACGAAATTGGAGTTGTTATTTTAAGAAATTCGATATGAAAAATGTTGTTCGCTGAAATTCTTACACGATAGTTTAGAATTCTATATGCCCTAATTAATATACCCACCACTTTCTTCGCAGAGATTTGCTAGTAGTTTTAGTGTAGTAAAAGACTCGGCATTGCCTGGCATAAAAGTGCATATATTCTATTCTATATATAGAAAAGAAAGGGGGCTGCTAAATAAAACATCCAGAAAGAAACAAAAGAGAGTCTAGGGCGAAATATCCTTACTATTATACCTAACTAAGTGAGTATTTGAACTCTACAGTTGTATTATGTAGTCAGACAAAAAAACCTAATGTTGTTAGGCACAGTTTGTTATTAGAATCATTAAGACAAGAGCAAAGACAGAAAAAATCAAGGAAGGATCTGTAGTCTAATAATACGAGCAATAATGTGTTGAATGCTTCCTAAATCAAATAAGAGGTAGAGAGAGAAATAAGGACATTGGAGTTCATTTCGTACTTGTGTTCTGATTCATAGTAAAGAACTTGTTACACTTTACTTTCCACTCTATTAGAAAGTCCTAGCTACCCAATAAGAATTGCAACCTTGTTTTGCGGGATATTCTCTTTATTCTCATTCTCTTTGTGACTAAGATAGATATGAAAGATATTCATCCTCATCCTCTATCTAATTTTCTACACGTGTCTTCCTTGTTTCTAATAAAAAAATGTTCAACTTCTTTCTTGATAAAGACAACACTTCATTATTGCGAATTCCTCGAAAGTAGAGTCAAAGTCAATAAAATAGGAAAGTGCATATGGGTTTTCTTTCTTCTAGTGAAGTGATATACGCATGCATGTAAGTACAAGGAACTCGCGAAGTCAAATCTAAGAAAAGGCATACGCAAAAAATGAAATAGACTTTAGAAAGTAGATCGGCGGAAATCAACTTTGTAAAAGAGGAAAGAAATATTTCTTTATGAAAATGAAAGAAAAAAGTGTTGGCAAAGGTCTACAAATATTGCATGAGAGATAATCCAAACTGTCATTTTATAGACATGTAACTAAGTCTTATTGTTTCTAGTGAGTGACGTCTACTTTAATTGCTTCGGGATAACCTTCAACGTTCTGGCCTTTGCAAACAACGAAGTCTACGCACCAAATAGAATAATAAGAAAACTATGGCAGTTTGAAACGTTTCAATTTGAAATATTCTTTAGTTTTTGTATTTTCTTTCTGTTTTATAGATAGATTACATATACATACTCCTTAACTGCCGACTGAGTTATTAAATGAAAAAGAAAATAGAGACCCTTAGCAACCAAAGCCGTTGACTATACTTTGATAAGAAATTCATAAAGATGAAGACATATTTGACTTTGGCAATAACTCTTCAACAAAAAATTTTGAGTATGAAACGGATCTCCCTCTTCTACTAGTTAGACAAATAAAGATACAACTTCAGTAATTGGAATTGGTAAGACAGAAACGTTTCAATTGATATTCTAGTATGAACAACAACGTTTAGAAATAACAATATAGTCAAGTAAGAAAGTTTTGAGTTGCATTCAGGAAAAAAAAGGCCTAGGGAATTCTATTTCATATACATATAGCTTATTATTACCGATGTCTAACTAAGTCTAATAGGTGGAAATTCTCGAGAACAACGGCTTATGTTGAAAACGAATTCTGAGAATTGCCTTATTAATTAACTAATCCCTGGAATAAAGAGAAAAAGTAAGGGGTATAAGAGGTAGAAGTGAAAGTTTCAAATACAAAAGAACTTCTCAGTAAGAAATAGTATATGTATCTTTTGGGAGAGCATTCAGTATTCGAGCAAAGTTGAAAGAACTAATAACAATTCATTTCAGTTTCGTCATTATAGATTATCTATGGCCTTATCCGACTCTTTCTTCTATTTCTATGCCAAAGAACACTTCCTGTATTCATTAACAACTTAGTGAAATAGTGTTAATAACGAATCTTACTTACAACATTAACAACATTCATTAGTGTTGTCAATATTCCCAGCACAATGAAATTAATGCAATTGCAATATAGAAGAAGGGAATACTTTCTATGAGTCAGCCATGTGTTAAGTTATGGATATCAATATGTTGTAAGAAGACTCTTTGTCTCAGCTCCGGCTTAGTAATTCCTTTACCATGCCATTAATAAAAAAAGAGAGAACATAGAATAATGAAACCCAAATACCTATATCATTCCGAGCTTCTACCCTTCCATTTCTTTACCTTTCTTTCTCCACTTTTCCCATAGTGCCACAAGGCAGGTCGAAGTACCCCAAAAGACCTCTCATTCGTTCTTTCTCTTCTACCTATGGTGCAGAATACTATATATATACTACAATTTAGACTTTCTCAAATGCTTTGTAAATCTTCTTCCATAAAAATCATAGAATATTCATTATTTACCCTCTCTATTTATAGATTTTAGATGTGTATGAAAATAAGGGTTTGAGTTATTTTATTGGCAAAGACGACGGGGATCTCTTCTTGGAAGGACTCGGGATGTGTTAGTAAGTACAACTCTATTTCATAACCATGGCTCTTTAGTCATACCTTATTTTATTCTTACAACATTCTATTTCTTTCTCTTGCGTTGCACCTACTTTGTATAAAACTCTAATATCACGTTTTAGGACATTGTTGTATTTCGGGTTCACAACTCCTACTCCTAACCGTAGGCTTACATCAAGGTAAAGCACTTTGTTTAGTACTAATCAAATAATTCGTAAACAACAAGAAACGAAGGAAGTAAAGATTTCCTACAAGTCACTTTGTTTATGCGATATACCTGATATAATGGATCTAGGCGTAATGCGTAATATATAGAATCGAATTGCACCAACCAAACTTGCTATTTCTATTTCTTGTTTGTTGTATTGTGTAAAGTAAAGAGATCGAGCTAGAAACCCATCTGCTATATTGGTTTTCTATTGTAATAGTAGAAATCAATACCTTAACCTATTTATGCCCATTAGGTGATCCAATCCCAGGTACTTTTTTCCAAGGAGAAGTCACTTTTTGACTAAAGAATCTATTTTACAGTCTCAAAGCAAAGTGACTTTCCAAGATCTGTTTTTTCGACCAGAAATGAAGGATATTAAATGCCAGAGTATTCTATTTTTCTAAGGAATACACAAACAAACAACACAAGTAAGGGCACTAGGTAGGTAAATATTAATGAAACGTTGTATGTAATAAGTCATAAATAAATAAATAATGCCAAGTAGCGGTGGTTATTAAAAAGAATATGAAACAGGTTACTGTTACTATATCTTTTTATTAACCATTTTACGAACTAGGAAGCATGGGTTACAATACAAAATAGTGGGTACGTACAAGATCAAACTATAACAAAATAGAATCGTGTGCTCTCTCCCCAAATAGAGTCTATGTATTTCCTACTTTTTTGGGTGGGTTTTCCTTTTTAAAGCAAACTATAATTGAGGATAATAAATCGTGTTACCAATCGCAGACGCAAGTGTAGATAATTAGAATGAATTCTTCTTTTTTTTTGCTCCACTTTTGAAATTGACTTTAAATTGACAAAGAAAGACTAACTAGAAATTAGTTGATATGGTTGGTTGATATATACAACCATATAAGAGTTTATGAGCAATATACTTCTCAGGTTGTATAAATCAATTTCATAAGAAAGAAAAAGAAGACTTAGACAGTCCCAGCTCTTAGGTATATCTGGATTCCCCGGAAGGATCCTGTGAAGTGAACCAGTCGACAGACAGCGGTAGAGGGTAGGTAGAATAAATACAAACAACAAAAAGAAAAAAGAAAGGGCTAAGTTGGGTGTTTTCTCTCTTTTATAGCAATAATTTAGGCAGTAGACAATACATAATCAACGTACTTCCGTGTATCTATTTTTTCTACGAGGAAGATTTCCGGATTTGTTAGTAATAGCTCAGAAGTTTTATAGAAACGTTAATGAGGCTTTTGTTGATTTCTTATTCACTTGTAAATGTTTCACTTAAGAGAAGAATAGATTCTTCCAAGGATGTCCTCTTTTTTTATTACATCATATTGACTTTACTACGTATTACGGTACTTACAGGCTTACACAACAAGAAAAGACATTAGGTATAGAATTTGGATTTCTAGAAGAGAGAAATCCTTTGTATGTATTTAAAGAAGAATTTGGAAACATAAAAACATAGCCGGAAATAGAAAGAAAAAAGGCAAGGAATAGATCTCTCTCGCATAATTTATTAACAGAACAGAGTATCCAATAGAAATGAACGAATTTGACATTTCATTATTTAATCCAACAGAAGTTAGTTATATTACGATATGATGTCTCTTTTATGAGATTTTTGTTACAGCACAACGTTTTGCCTCTAACCTCCTTATTTCTGTTGTTACCTTCTTAGAATAATTGTACTACGGAAGAAATAAGCCAAGCAAGTAAGAAAGATACCCATGGCTATACGAACATTAGGAATATGAAATGAAAGAATTGGTTGTGAAAGGAATAACGAAGTATGCATCTTTATCTATTAGGTATCAACTTAGTTGAACGAGTCAAATTCTTTATCTAACGAATATACTAGTATAGTATAGCGAACAACTAGTAAATGAACGGGCAATCTTCCAACAATTTGTATCTCTAAAATAAGACGTATTAGGTCAATATAGATATCTATCTTATTAATGAAAAAGATATTCTGTAAACTTTTCGCTGAAAACATGCCTTTGATTAAACATTCTAATACAGAGAGAATTCTATCAAGAATGTCCTAAAATACACCGCAATACAAAATAGAGGACAAAGTCTAGTTTCTGCTTTTCACCGAGTGTTCTCTTTAAATCGGCAAGAATCTAAAGAAAATCTAGTTGTCGTTTTTGTCCTAATTCATAATTCTAGAAAGTATAAAACTAAGTACATATGGGCGTCGTAGTAAAGCTATTTCCTACGAAGATCCAATCATAATGAATAAGGAATAACGTCTCACAAGGTTGGACGGTCCATAAAAAAGATCAGAAGAGGAAAAAGACTAATTCAAAGTAGTAACCAGTTCGATTTAAAGATTTTCTTCGTTGTTGACTCTTCAAAATATGCGTACAGTTCAAAAATGAAAAGAGGAGCAAGAAGGCTTTGTATTTACAACCATTTCTTTTATCCTCTATAACAGAGTCTTTCATTAAATAGAAATGTAAATAGTCACATAGTCACCCTGCTACTTGCAATAGGGCAAACAGTTGGTTTTGCGTATATATGTGTATATAAACTTTGATTTGGTTATTTAACGAAATGGAACAAATTAGGAATACTGGAATACTACGAATTTGTATCAAAAAGAGAGTCCTATCCAAACTATTCACAATTGTAGAATCCTTTGGAAAAGCTAGGGAAATGTTGTTTTTTATGCGAAGGACCTCCCTCCTTTTTCTTGATCCATGGACATCTTCTTAATCACAACGATTGATTAATTGCTTATTCTTACTTTTTTGATTTCGCCCTCCCTCTATTATCATCTTTTTATTCCTTAGTTGCTGCACTTACTTATTACAACTATTCTAACGTCTTCGCAAAAAATATTTGGTTATTAACTAACGCTATTTCTTATCTTCGATTATGTCCTGTTATGAATTCTATGCTTAAATATAGAAGCAACTTAAGTATTCTCCTACATACAGGTCTTGTTTGTTTGTGCCCTACGTCTTTGCTCTACCAGTAGTATGATATTTGGACCATAAATCTTCTTCCATATACTATACTTTTTCACTTTTCTTAGTTGAAATGGGACAACCATAAAAAAATTAGAAAGGATCATATCCAAAAGAACTTGGGGGTTGCTTTATTCACAAGGCGATCAAAGTGGTGGATACTGGACCTAAGTCTAGAAATAGAGATCTATCTCAAATCGAGAAAGAATTGCTTTGTTTGCCGTAAATGTTATCATTACGAAATTCCTGTTGGATACTTGTTTGTTGTTTTATAGATATTTTCTTTTGAGTTGTTTTAAACTAATCAACTAACAACTTTAGAATTTACAAGAACCTTATTTTCTTATTCATTCACATCAGCAAATACTTCACATCTTCTTGTTTACAACCAAAAACCTTGGATATCCCATCAGCGCTGGAAATTCACTATTGATATTGATGAGAAATTGACAAGAAACAAGAAATGGAAAGATACGAAGGCTCTAAGACTTTACTTTGAAGTACTAAGTTGAGAGATATTGAATCATATTTCGACATACAAATCTAGCCATTCTATATGATTGATACTATTTGCTAAATGACTCATTTACTACAAATTACTACAACATCAAGCAACTATCCTATACATATACATATCCTATACAACGCGAGACACGAGTTCACACAACATTCTATTGTGGCATTATTTTATTTAGAAACAAAGGCAACGGCTTATTAGTCGACAAGTTCTAATTGCAACGATTGCTTAGTTTAAGTATTAGTAAGTAAATGGAATATAGGAATGGATTACTTTATGCCTTTTTTTAATAACTACCTTTTGGATGGAATTATCTATCCGGATCACAAATAAGAAAACAAGAAGGTAGCTACAGAATAGGAATCAGAAATATCAGTGAGTTGATAGGCAAAGAAAAGTTTGACGTAGGTCGAATAATTGACAACATGACAATATCTGGGTAATGTTGAAAGAATGTACGATAATAACATACAAAGGTGCCTTCCACGGGTCTGAAAGGTTTCAGGCATAGGTAAACCATTAGTGTTTACGAAGAGACAAAGGAGTTGGAAGTATACTCTAGGAGCTCTAATTAGATTATTAGTCTTTCTTATTTTTCCTTTCTAGTTATCCGTGTAAAAATGACCAACTCATAAGGGAGAAAAGACAAACAAAAAGAGGAAATGCACATTATGATCAGTTTTCTAAAACGCAAAGACCTACTTTTCAGAGATTTCGTTCTTGGTTTGGTTGCTGGTGATTCCTTTACTTTATACGTAATATTGTTGTATATTTAGCAACATCCTAGGATCCAACTGTTTGTTTTGAAGACCTACATTGTTATCTTTCTTTTAGATTCTAACTCGTTCTTCTGCGGAGAAATGATTGTTGCGAACAATATTAATCAAATCAATATATAGGCCTGTTGTGATGAGATGAATGGTCAGGGGATATCCTCCTACAAGGTTTCCTTAGAATTCCTTACTTAGAAAATGCTAGATATGAATCAGTTGACGACCATCTCTTCGCTATACGTTATCCTCAATTATATACAGCCTTCAAGCATAGAACTTTCTATATTTTCTATAGACCGCGTACTACTTAGCTTAGTTACTAAAGGTGTTGTTGTTGTTGTATTTGTATTCTTGACTTTCTATGTCTGCACTAGTTGCTCCTCTGTAATAAATGTTTCCAACAAAAAAAGAGAAACATATGAAATTGGCCGGTAGAACTCTTTTTTTTTTTCTATGACTTCCTAATATGTTTCTCTTGTGACTTAAAAAGCTTTGAATTGCCCGCCTACTTCATTCCTTATTCCTTTCCTTAGCACCCTGGAAGAAATAATAGATTACTGGATAATCTCCTTTTTATTTATGAGCGTTGTGGTAAATGTATACGCCGCACTCTACTCTCTGGACTTGTGACTGATTCCTAATCCTTTACTTGTAGTCTTTATTTCAACAAAGAAAGAGGAATATCCATATTTGAAGTATTATAGATAGCAAGATATAGATTCTATTTATTAGATTCTATATAGGCACTCGTGAGATTTTAAATATAGGAAGGAAACTCCTATGTATGTTTGTTGTAATTAAGACAGAACCTGCAGCTATTAGGGACTATATGGACTATACTATTATGTAGAACTCTGTCTTTAAGCAAACTAACTCATTTTGTCTTATGAGAGAAATTTTCTCTATTCTTTCCCAGAAGTGTGATCCTAAATCCATTTCAAAACACCGGCCAATAGTAGCAAATTAGAATTAGAATGAATAATGTGTAGGCAAGCCATAATAGTTACTAATGACTAATGTAAGACAGTTCTTTAGAAATAATAGTTTGTTGTATGTGCATTCAAATTCACATTAGGTTCTAGTTGATATAGATTGTAGACTAATATACAGTTTCATATCTTTTCTGAATTGATATACTGTATATTAGGTATTTCTATTTACTATGCGTTTACTTAAATCACATCCTATTTTAGGACTTATGAATAGTTATATGGTTGATTCACCACAACCAGCTAGTTTCTCATATATGTGAAACTTCGGTTCATTATTAGGAGTATGTTTAATCATTCAAATTGTAACAGGTATTACATTAGCAATGCATTATACACCTAATATTGATCTAGCTTTCGTTAGTGTAGAACACATTTCTTATGAGAGACGTTCAATATGGTTGATTCATTCAATATTTACATGCTAATGTAGCTTCATTCTTCTTCATCTTTGTATACTGGAAGAGAGGATTCTACTACGGATCATACCGATCACCTAGAGTATTATTAGGATCAATTGGAGTGATTATTTTAGTGTTAATGATGGCTACTGCATTCTTGGGTTTGAAATAAGCCCAAAATGAATGGTTTATGAGATTGACAACAAATGATGTGATTGATTTCACTGTCATATTCATACTTGATTTACACCTATTATTGCATCTCCACGTTTACAAGCAATTCTCTCTAAGAATAATGGAATGAAACCTTTGGCTACATGGGAGAATCTCGGTTCACCCAAAGTGAAGCAAGACGTTATTAATACTGTTAAAGACGTAGCTGGTGTATATGGTATTATCAATTTAGTTAATGGTAACATATATGTCGGTAGTGGAATTCTTGGCAAAATGCATAATAGATTCACTGTATTCGTTTACTGGTAGTTATTTAGTAGGTTTAGCAGTAAAGAAATATGGGCTTGAGAATTTGGCCTTTATTCTTATTGAATCTATTCCTGAGAATGACGAATCAACAACCAATGAGAACTTCTTAGATTTAGAAACTCAAACTATCAATACCCTACCCTCCGTTTACAACATTGCTAAAGTAGCAGGAAACACTCTGGGGGTCTTGCATACAGAAGAAACTAAAGCATTAATGCGTGCCAATTACTCAGATGAAAGACGTGCAGCAATTGGTACCCTAAACAGGGGTGCATTATCTCAGAATACTGTAGAAAAGATGCGTATTGCAGCACTAAAAAGGGCCCCTATGTCAGAGGCTTCTCGACTATCAGTATCCATGAGTTCAGCTAAAGCACAGTTATATATATAGTTTCTCACCAATCGAGAATCTATCGGCATCTATTGAGATCCGAACTATTCCCGCAGTATCAAAATTGGATGTAATGAGAAAACTGCTCGAAGAGCATTAAAGAGCAACGGTATTGTTAAAAAGAAATGAGTTGTGAAATTAATTGGTAAAGCCAATCCATAAATATTATTCATAGTCTCACTGAATCCCCTGCCCTTAAGGGCCTAGATAGAATCTGCATAGAGAAAGGGAATAAGAGTTGTGAAATATCCTGACAGGGATATTGGTTAACCACATAATTAGGTTAGCTGGCGATACGAGTGAAAACGGTTAAAGAGAGAAATAAGCTCTTCCGTCGGTTGTGTGTCAAATCGCTACAGACTGGGTAACTTGTGGGTGGCTGTGATGCTGCTTAATGTACAGTCGGACGCTTGGGTCATTGATCTCCAAGGCCTAGAATGATATTAATCAGAAAAGTTTCTACTGGGATTGATTAATTGACTAGGTACAGCTATCACTAATCTTATGATCCATATTAGTGTATCAGAAGCGTTGTATGTTTTACCTTACGGTCAAATGAGTCTATGAGGAGCTACTGTTATTACTAACAACTTCTCAGCTATTCCTTGAATTGGAACAGACTTTGTACAATTTGTATGAGGTGGTTTCAGTGTTAATAATGCCACATGAAACCTATTTTTTTCATTACATTACTTACTACCATTCATCTTAGCAGCTTTAGCTGCTATGCATTTCTTAGCTCTACACGAGCAGCATGGAAGTAGTAACCCATTAGGAGTTTCAGGTAATACTGATCGATTACCATTCCATATTTCACATTCAAAGATCTAGTCACTATTTTCTTATTCTTACTAGTATTAGCCGTAATGGTATTCTATGCACCTAACTATTTAGGACATAGTGATAATTACATTCCTGCAAATCCAATGCAAACACCTGCATCAATTGTACCAGAATGATACAACTTACCATTCTATGCTATTTTACGATCAATTCCTAACAAATTCTTAGGAGTACTGTTCACTATTCATTCTATTAGCTATGCCTATCGTAGATACTTCAAGAGTTCGAGGATCACAATTCCGACCATTAATGCGATGAGCCTTCTGAGTATTTGTTGCTAACTTCTTTGTATTAATGTACATTGGTAGCCAACACGTTGAAGAACCATTCATTACTGTAGGAGCTGTATCTACTGCTCTATACTTTGCTTGATTCTTAGTAATTGTTCCTGTAATTGGTATTGTTGAAAATACATTACTTGCCTTTGCAGTTCCTGAGGTTTCCGGAACCAAACAAAATCTTAGTCTAAATGAAATCCCCTTTCAAGTCATGTTCTAAAATAGCGTTTTCTTCTAGATTATTTAGAAGCTAAAAGAGCGTTATGTCTTACTGACTATCATGTTATCAACATGCTTCTATTATCTTACAACTCTAACTTCTCTATATTAGTCTAACTCTACTTTTTGCACCTGAAAAGTCGAAAGTGAGATCCATAGTGTTAGTTATAACTAACCAAATTGACCTGCATTCATCGGGCCAAGAATAGACTATGCAAGGTGATTTAGTAAGGCTTTCTATTCAAGTATGTAACCTACCTTTAAGGGTAATGGATACACCTTGTGAGGAAAAGGAGAAGGTCAATTTCTTCTTATTTTTTAGAATGCTTACGTCATTAATTCTTATTCCATATATTAGGTGCTCTAGTTTTATTCCGAATCAACACCTTTACAAATTTCACGTATCAAACGTGTAGCGCTATTCACTACTGTAATGACTTTCATTTTCTCAATGATTATGTGAGCTGAATTTGATAGTAGCTCTAGTACAACTCAGTTGACTCAAGTTTTCGCTCCTGCCCTTAAAGAGGGAAGTAGTTTAAGCTTCTTACATATGCATATTGGTATTGATGGTTTCTCACTTGACTTTGTATTATTAACTACATTTACATTACCATTATGTTTACTAGCTAGTTGAGAAAATGTTAAACATAACATGAAATCATTTAGGATTGCATTCTTAGTATTAGAAAGTCTACTTATTGCTGTATTCGTAGTTCTAGATTTCTTATTATTCTATGTATTCTTCGAGTCACCTTTATTCAACATTGTTGGTATTTGAGGAGCTAGTGCAGATAGAGTACGTGCATCATTCTGACTATTTTGATACACATTATTTGGATCACTATTTATGTTATTAGCTTTCTTAGTTATCTTCTTTCATGTTGGAAGTACTGATTTTGAAGTATTGTCTTTAGCTGATAGTAGTTTCCGCCAACAAAGATGATTATGATTAGCTATTTTCATGAGTCTTGCTATTCAAACTCCATTACTACCTGTTCCTATTTGATTAAGTAGAGCCCACGTAGAAGCCCCAGTAGGTGCTTCAATGATTCTAGCTGGTTTCATTTTCAAATTAGCTACATATGGTTACTTACGTGTCAACATTCCATTATTACCAGAAGCAACATCATACTTCTCACCTTTAGTACAAACTACTATTGCTGTAGTAACATTAGTAACTAGTTCATTAACTACACTACGACAAACAGATTTCAAAGTTTTAGTTGCCTATTCATCAATTGCTCATATGTCAGTAGTAGTAATTGGATTATTCTCTAACACTGTACAAGTGAAGGAGCTATCTTATGTTGTATTGCTCACGGTATTGTATCTCCAGCTCTTTTCATGTGTTGTGGATCAATCTTGTATGACAAGTTCCATACTAGAGTCATTCGGTATTCTAGAGGTTTCACTCAATACATGCCCGTATTCTCAGCAGTATTCTTCCTATTCATTCTAGGTAATATGGGAACACCATTAACTGTAAATTGAGTAGGTGAATTCTTAAGTTTAACTGGAAGTATTCAGCGAAGTCCATTAATTGGATTAGCAATGAGTTCAGGTATTATCAACTCAGCTGCTTATTCAAGATTATACGCTAGATTAATTATGTAATGGTTCTTGATCACCATATTTAGGATATGCAACTGATATTAACAGACGTGAATTTATGGTATTACTTTCATTACTATTCACTATGTTCTTATTTGGTATTTTCCCTAATATTATCAACACTGATTTACATTATTCTGTGTCAACATTGTTATACACTTAATTATTCTATATCCCCCTTTTTAATGGCTTAGTTAACCATAAATTCATTATGTATTAATAGCAACTCGAGAATATTGATTATTTCAACTAGAAGAGGATGACAAATAATTTCATCCGTTCATCCTCTAACATTCCCTATACTTTTAAGAGTCACAAATTAGAGTTGTGAATAACTTGTTTAGTCAAAATGAAAAAAAAAAAAGGGGATTTAATAACAATACTATGAACCTCATCAGTAAATAGATACGTAAAGGAATAATCAAACTACATCAACGAAATGTCAGTCTAAAATGGAAGCTTCGAAACCTAAATGATGGTGGTCTGTTAAGTAGTATGAGAAAATTCTAAAGAACGCTACTGCGATGAATAAAGTTCCAAAGATAACATGTAATCCATGGAATCCTGTAGCAAAGAAGAAAGTTGAACCATATAATATATAATATGCCTCCACTTAGAGTCAAAAAAGGCGCGTTATAGTACTCAAATCCTTGTAATGCTGTGAAAATAACAGCAAATACGTAAGTAATAATAATACCTAAAATTGTACCTCGTCTGTTACCCTCTGAGTGGTGAGCATATGTAATACTTGCACCAGATGATAATAATAAGATAGTGTTAAGTAATGGTACTTCAAATGGGTTTAATGGATCAATACCTGCAGGAGGTCATGCAGCTCCTAATTCTACAGTAGGTGCTAATGCAGAATGGAAGTAACTTCAGAAAATAGATAGGAAGAAGAATACTTCACTAACAATGAATAATACAACACCTAAGTGAAGACCTTTCTGAACAGCGAAAGTATGGTTTCCTAATAATGTTCCTTCTGCTACTACATCTCTAAATCATAGAGTCATAGCACTAACTATTGTAAGAAAACCAATAGTGAAAAGAAGTCCACCGTTAGCAAATCCGTTGAAATACATTGCAGCAGAAATTGTGTTGATTAATAATGCGAATGAAGTTCATAAAGGTCATGGTGATGGAGTAACTAAATGAAATGGATGACCTTGGAATTGTGATCGTGATAATTGCATAATAAAGAATTATTGACTCTACCCATTCTATCACTAGCTTCCATGTTTTAAATAAACCGGTGGTTGTTTTTTACACAGAAAAAAATAGAAATGAAAGTGAGCTTTGATTCAGACTTTGGTAATTATTAATAGACCAAAAAGAAGAGAAGTTTCTCTCCAAATTCACTTCTATGGGTGATGATTCAAATTAGATAAACTAGTCTAATTTCAACAACTTCAGTCAATGATTATCGGATCAAATAGGATTCGAACCTATGGTACTATGATAGCACATCATATTTCAAGTATGACACATTCGACCACTCTGTCATTTATCCTTATCCTTTTAATCTTATTATATACAACTCTAAATTTTCTACAACATTCTAAATAATGTAGTTGAGTCATTAATTGTTGAGTAGATCTAAGTGAGCAAGTATGCTGGAATTGGTAGACAGGTGGTTCTTAAGCAACCATGATTCTAAATTCTATGGGTTCAATTCCCATTACTTGTAGATCACACTTACTGTTAATATTCTAAGAGAGTCAGTTCTATCTAATTTTGACTTTAGAAAAGGGAAGTCTCTCTCGTAGAGTGAATAAGCGAGGGACTCTAGTTTAACGGTTAGAACATATGATCGATAATCGTATAGCGGTGGTTCGATTCCCCCTAGTCCTATAGATTTCCAAAAGGCCCTAGTGCCTAAGTCATTATGAGTAGTGAAACTAAACAAAATCAAGACCATAAACTCATGATTACTCTTTATTTCTAGTTTTTTTAGAATCAATTAGAAAATGAAAGATTGTTTCAAATATTCTAGGCATTAACAAATCAAACTATATAAGCAAAATGAAAGCTATTGAACGTATCTATTATTTCAACATTATGTCAATCAACTCATTATGAACTTTCGTTTAGGGTCCTCAAACTTAGTGATGCCTCATACCCATGACAAATTGGTTTCCAAGATGGTGCTACACCTAACTTTGAAGGTATTGTTGAATTACACGAGACTATTTTCTTTTACCTAGTAGTTATTAGTTTCTTAGTATTCTGAATGATGTCTGTTATTATGATCAAATTCAGTAGCAGCAAAGCTGGTATTGTACACAAATATCATAACCATGGAACATTAATCGAATTAGTGTGAACTATTTACTCCTGCATGAATTTTCATCGCTATTGCTTTCCCAAGTTTCAAATTACTTGACAACATGGATGAAGTGATTTCTCCAACTATGACTGTGAAAGTTGCTGGTTACCAGTGATACTGATCATATGAATACTCAGATTTCATCAGTGCTGATGGAGAGTCAATTGAATTCGACGTGCCTGAATCAGATTTCGAATTAGGTCAATTACGATTATTAGACGTAGATAACCGTGTAGTAGTTCCAGTTGAGACTCATATTCGATTTATTGTAACAGGTCAAGACGTAATCCATGACTTCGCTGTACCTGCTTTAGGAATGGAAATTAGATGCTGTACCTGGGCGGTTAAATCAGGTGTCTGTTATTGTACAACGAGAAGGAGTTTACTATGATGTAGTGAAATTTGTGGTGTATATCACGGATTCATGCCTATTTATTGTTGTAGAAGCTGTTTCACTTGAAAAATCTCTTTCATGATTAGACTCACAAGTTTCATAGAACTCCCCTTTTTTCTTAAATAGAAATATCTAAGAGATGTTGTAATATTATGTATTACACTCAATTTCACTAAGAGTTATCACAACTAACACTTGATATTAGTATCTATGTAGTTATGTTTGTGTATTTAAATGCTATTGGAAGTTCTGAAATTTCTTTTCTATGATATGACAAGATGACTATTCAGTACAAATGCTAAAGATATTGGTACACACTTATACCTTACCTTATCTTTGCTGTATTTAGTGGAATGTTAGGAACTGCTTGTGATTATTCGAATGGAATTAGCTTCACCTGGAGTACAATACTTACATGGTAACCACCAACTTGACAATGTTATTATTACTGCTCACGCTTTCTTAATGATTTTCTTCATGGTTCACTTTCTTTTACAATAATGAAGGCATAGCCGGGTTATAGAGCAATCTACAACTTTCTTATCACTATATGCTGGAAACCCTTGAGTAGGGCAATCAGCAGGAAACCAAACTATAGAAAATAGAAGTAGGTTCCTCAGAGACTACACGTGATATATATATCTGGTTCATACTTACCAGATAAAGATATAGTCCAATTTCTCTAGCAATAGATAAGAAACAGTATGCCTGGAGGATTCGGTAACTATCTAGTTCCAGTGCAAATTGGAGCACCTGATATGGCCTTCCCTCGATTAAACAACATTAGTTTCTGATTATTGCCTCCTTCATGAATTCTATTACTTGCGAGTTCATTAGTAGAACAAGGAGCTGGTACAGGTTGAACAATTTATCCACCTTTCTCAGGAATTCAAAGCCACTCAGGTGGTTCTGTTGATTTAGCTATTTTCAGTCTTCACTTAGCTGGTATTAGTTCAATGTTAGGAGCTATGAACTTCATTACAACTATTGTTAACATGCAACATCCAGGTATGGCTATGCATAAAAACCCATTATTCTGTTGAGCTATTTTCGTAACAGCTATCAACAACTTATTATCATTACCAGTATTAGCTGGAGGTATTACAATGCTATTAACAGATAGAAACTTCAATACTTCATTCTATGACCCTGCTGGTGGAGGAGATCCCATTTTCTTCCAACACAACTTCTGATTCTTCGGACATCCTGAAGTTTCCATTTTCATTATTCCTGCTTTCGGTATTGTATCACACGTAGTTGCAACATTCTCAGGTAAACCAGTATTCGGTTACTTAGGAATGGTTTACGCTATGTTCAGTATTGGAATTTTAGGATTCATCGTATGATCACATCATATGTTTGCTGTTGGATTAGATGTAGATACACGAGCTTACTTCACAGCGGCTACAATGATTATTGCTGTTCCTACTGGAATGAAAATTTTCAGTTGATTAGCAACATGTTACGGTGGTTCAATTCGATACACAGCTCCAATGGCCTTAGGATTCATTGCTTTATTCACAAATTAGCTAACGCATCATTAGACGTAGCTATCCACGATACATACATAGTAGTAGCTTGGAAATTGAGTTTAATGCCATGACTTGTCATGCCTTAGAATATGCATTAGGAGAATGCCCAAATTGCCAAAGATCAAATTATTCACACTTACCGTGGACAACGTGGGGTTTATGTATGAACTCATAGAGCCACAGGCCGACAATATGTTGGAAGTAGTCAAAACTTAGGAGTTAGACTAGCAGATTCTTATAGGTTCAGTTACCTTACTATTCAAAGTAAACGAGGTAGTGTCATTTCACGTGCAGCTCATGGTCATGAAGCCTTTTCTGTGTCTATTGTTTCTTTGGGTCCTACCTTAGAAAATCAAGTTGACTCAGCTATTAATCAACCTGATTACGTAGTTTTAGAGCAATCTTATTTAGATAGTTATGCATTAGTTTCTAACATGAATCGTATTGCTACACCTTCTGCTTATAGTCCCTCTGCTAAACCTATCAATGTAGGTGTTAATAACCCTTCTTACGGTTTGACTAGTACTCTTTCACCTGTGTGAGATAAAGTACATAGTACGGAACTTAAGAACATTTGGGAGAACACACGTGGTACATCTAGTTTCTTTACTTACGATTCTACAACATTCTAACTACTAAATTCATTTACTAGCGCGTCTCAATTGTCTAAATCTATTCCGAATGTTAGTAAGCGTTTTGGTACAGATGTAGCTAAGTCGCTTCAATCAGGTAATCTACTTGCACTTCAGTATGGTAACCTAATTCTTTCTATTGTTGAACTTCTATCTGAACAGCTCCGCGATTTGTTGCCTACTATTCTCTCTCTTTTTTTTTTCTTTGAAAAAAAAACTAAGAGGTAAAATCACCTAGATTGCATAAAGTAACAGGAACAGATGTGTATGGTTATAAACCTAGTACTAATACCTATGAACATTGAGATTCATTGGAAAAATGTACGTACGCTTTAACCGGAAAGAAGTTCGAGAATAAAGCGACAGTAAATCGTCGTATTGGTAAGAACATTATGTATCATGGATACTATCTTCAAAGCAGACCTTTTGACAAGTAAACTCAATAGGGCTACATGAAATTGGGAGAATTGCGGGGATCTCTTACTTACAATAAGACAATCCGCAGCCGAGGCTGATGTACATCTATATACAAATCTAGAAAATAGACTCTAGTAGGGTTCAACGACTAATCAGTGAGTTCTATCAAACAAGAAACTGGACACGAACACCCAACTTAGAATCCAATCTAAGATGATATAGTCTCCTCTGTATCGTGAGATATAGAAATGGGTTAAATACTATTTATTAACTTAAGGCATTTCCATTATGTTCTTTCAATGGGAGCCGTATTTGGAATGTTTGCTGCATACTACTTCTGAAGTCCTAAAATGATTGGTAAAGCTTACAACGAGCAACTAGCACATATCCATTTCTGAACAATGTTCGTAGGGGTTAACTTCACATTCTTCCCACAACATTTCTTAGGTCTGGCCGGGATGGACAATTTGGCCCTGTTTTCTGAAACAGACAGACATTAATGAGTTCAAGAAAGGAGCTTACATACAAGCACTCTGAAGAGGCTAAACGAAAGATCTCAGAGAGTAGGAAAGGCAAATCTAACCCTAATATGGCTCGAGATATTAGAGGTGAGAAAAATCCTATGTTTGGTAAATCACATACACTAGAGGCTAAGGAGAAAATGTCTGTTAGCAAATCTGGTGAAGGTAATCCCATGTTCGGCAAAGAGAAAGATGGGAGATTCTATGGCAAGAGAACCTTAACTAGAAAGGTACTTACTCATGTGCAATCAGGTAGCGTATATGGTCCTATGTTAAAGACCGATGCACTTCAGGATTTCCATATGAGTTCACGTAAATACGTAGAGTATCTGAACACTGGTAAGGCCTACAAAGGGTACAAGTATAGCCATTCTCCTTTCAGAACTAAACAAAAAATATCATAGCGTCCCATAAAATGGAGTGAATTGCAAGGACATCCCTGACTAATATAGGGACAATTTGCAGCGAAGCTATCATCTACGCCTAATATTTCTGCATTTCTTAGTTGATGGTAGAACGTTCAACGACTAATCGGTGAGTTGCGTAAATCAAAATCCGGATACAAGCGCTCAACTACTTTAGATAACACTAGAGAGATGACATAGTCTAATCAATTAGAATGACATAATTGGAGCCAAGATAAATAACTTGGACGATTATAGCTACTATATTAATCTAGTTGTTATATGAAATAATAATGGCCTAGAAGAATTCCTGACTATCCTGACACCTTTGCTGCTTGAAACCTAATTTCAAGTATCGGTTCAATGATTTCAGTAATTGCTACAGTAATCCTCCTTTACATCATTTGAGACCAATTTGTTCACGGTAAAGTTGTATCAAACAACCCTTGAGCAGTACCTCAATTCTTCACAAGTACACCAGAATTCTGAAGTGGTCCACAATATGCTAACTCATTAGAGGTGAACACTTGAAAGTCCTGTACCATTCCACTCATACAACACATTACCAGTACAATCATAAAATTTCTAAATACTAATTGTTCCTATTAGTTATTACTTCCCTTATTATTCATTAGATAACACCCACCTTTCCATTTGTGTATGAATATTTGGTTATTTACTTAGCCTAAACATTAATCAACAATCAAGTGAGCTCAAACAGTTTTTTTTGTTTCTACAATGACTCTAAGCTAAATGAAATTTCACAATGCCACAATTACTACCATTTGACTTTATTAACCAATTCTCATTTACATTCTTAGTATTAACTGACTTATTTGGTACATACATTTTACCAGTGTTCACAGAATTATTTGTAACACGAATGTACATCACTAAATTCTAATTGATCCAACTCCCCTTTAGTAGAAACATATAGGTTATTTAGATTAACTATATAAGGGGTTAACGTGTAAATAAATTGATAGTTGACTATTCTATAAGGGTATATACACCACATTCAATAAATTAGTCTTATAAAAAGAATACATTATTTGCATCAACTCTCACAGTATATTAATACTCTAATTAACATATAGGTTATAGAAGGTTTATTGTCTAGAGAATCTAGTTTCATGGTCAAATTCTTCAGTGTCATTGAAGCCGATGCGGGTTCGAATCCCGTTGTTCTCGTTTATTTATTTATTTATTTCCTAGAGAAAGAAAACTTAGCTCAACGCTAAATGTTTCATTCTAGTCGTCTATCTAGATGTGCCTTTTCTAAAGGAACAATAAGAAAGACTTTACTGGTCATATTGGATAGAATCCAAAAAGAGCAACCATTTATTCATATAGGTCATCTTGTAATATTACATCTTGATTTATTATGTTACTTTAATGAAAACCCATAGGAACTTTACCATATACATGACATTAGCATTAGTCTTATTTCTTGTAGGTATTTTAGGCTTTGTATTGAACCGTAAAAACATTATTCTTATGCTAATTAGTATTGAGATGATGTTATTAGCGGTAACACTACTAGTTATTATTAGCTCATTTAGCTTTGATGACATTGTAGGTCAAACATATAGCGTCTATATCATTGCCATTGCCGGTGCAGAATCTGCTTTTGGCTTAGGAATTTGAGTTGCATTTTACAGACTTCGAGGCTCTATTAGTTTACGTGAAATGTATTTCAGTATTTTAGCTTTACCTTTATTAGGTTCAATTGCATCCGTTTCGGACGTAAATTAGGTGTAACTGGTTCACAAATCATTACTTGTATCTGTATGCTAACTTCATCATTACTATCTATGGTAGCTTTTTCTGAAGTAGCTTTATTTCACCAGTATCTATTAACAACTCTAGTTGAATCGATTCTGGATTAATGTCTGTTGATTGAGCATTTACATTTGATAGTTTAACAGTATCAATGTTATTACCTGTATTATTTGTTTCATCAATGGTACATATTTATTCAGTAAGCTATATGTCTGCTGATCCACACAATCAAAGATTCTTCGCATACTTCTCAATGTTCACATTCTTTATGCTAATTTGAGTAGCTGGAGAGAATTATTTCATCTTATTCGTAGGTCAACTCATCCTCTCGGCCTAAATGTAATGTAAATGACATTTGCGTATATTGCTATATGCTGGAAACTCCTAAAGCCTCAAGCTCTATATATACAATATAGTCAAAATGGATGGATATTACAATGGACAATCAGCAGGAAACCAAATCATATCATCAATATGAAAGTAGGATCTTCAGAGACTATACGCAATACAGTCATTAGAAATAATGACTTGAATATATAGTCCGTACCTCAGTTTAGGTGTGCAGGAGTCATATGATTGGGTTAGAGAAGATTCTGTATTAGCTTGAACTTGTTTTTCTATCCGCCTAAACGTAAGTACAAACAACGTAAAGTTCATTCTAAAAAACAAGTTCTGAAATGAACTTCTTTGCAAACTGATGTACTTGTAGGTACACTTTTAGGTGATGCGTCTATTGAACTAAACCTACTCACAATGCTCGTGTACGATTTGATCAAACATTTCCAGGACATACAAGTTATTTAATGATGCTTTATGGAATTTTCTAGAATTTCACATCATCAGGACCTTCTGTACTAATTCGTAAGCCTGACAAACGAACAGGTCGTGTTTACAGTTCTCTAGCGTTTAAACCATGCCTTAATGAATGACACTCCTTTGAAGGTGTTAAAGTAGTTCCTGTGAGGACAGCTCGAGCTTTAGCGTACTTTCTCATGGATGATGGAGGTAAGGGTTCGTATGGGGAAATAATTCTTCACACTCGTGCTTTCAGCCTTAATCAGGTTCAATTGCTTCAAGAGGCTCTGGCTCATCATTTTGGTCTTAGAACTCGTCTTGTTGAAAAGACTCCTGGTCAATGAGTTATTGGTTATCCCAGTTATTCAATCACAACACCTTTACGAGACATTGTGCTTCCCTACATGCATAGCTCTATGCTATACAAACTAAATCCCCTTTCAATTTAACTGCACTAACAAACCGTGAGAAGGAATTGGAGTTTCATCATATTTCTTAATTCACTTCTGATATACTAGAATTCAGGCTAACAAATCAGCTATCAAAGCTATGGTTATTAATCGAGTAGGTGAGACTTTCTTAAGTGTTGCTTTCTTCGGTGCATTCTGAGCTTTTGGTAACTTAGATTATGCTACAATTTCTAGTTTATCACCATACATGAATGAAACAGTATTCACTATTATTGGTTTACTATTCTTATTCGCTGCAATGGGTAAATCTGCTCAATTAGGATTACATACTTGAAACCCAGATGCTATGGAGGGACCAACTCCTGTTTCTGCTTTCATTCATGCTGTGACTCTAGTTACAGCTGGAGTATACAACAACGTAAGATCTTCACCATTACTAGAATTTGCACCTACAACATTAGTAGTAATTACATGAGTTGGAGCTATTACTGCATTCTTTGCGGCTACTACAGGTTTCTTACAAAATGATATGAAACGTGTAATTGCTTATTCAACTTGTTCACAAATGGGTTATTTATTCATGGCTGTAGGAATTTCACAATACTCAGTAGAGCATTATTCCATTTAGTAAACCATGCCTTCTTTAAAGCTGTTCTATTCTTAGCAGTGGAGTATTACACTCAATGGCAGATCAACAAGACATGCGACGTTTAGGAGGTTCTTACCATTTACATACACAATTCTCAACATTGGTTCATGTTGTTTAATGGCTGTAACATTCCTTACTGGATTCTACAGTAAAGATTTCATTCTTGAGTCAGGTTGAGCACATTACACAATCAGTGGTAGTGTTGTATATTGACTTGGTACATTAACAGCTATGATTACTGCTTTCTATTCATTTAGATTGATTAGTATGACATTCTTAACAACGCCTAATGCACCTAAAGTTGATTACGAGCATACACATGAACAAGCAAGATATGATCACAGTTATTCCACTTGTTCTTCTAGCCTTATTATCTATCTTCTTCGGTTATATCGCTAAAGATAGCTTTGTAGGAATGGGATCAGATATGCTTGCTGGTTCATTATTTGTACATCCTTCACACATTACTCTAGTTGAGGCTGAATTTGCAATTCCAACATTCTAGAAATTATTACCTTCTATTGTTACATTCTATTGTTACATTATCAGGTGCTTCATTAGCCTTATTAATGTACCATAAATTAGCCAACTTGACTGTTGATTTAGCTATTAGTGATTTAGGTAAACGAATTGAACCATTTTTGAACGCTAAATGAGACTTTGATGCAATTATTAATCATTACATTATAGGTAAAGGATTAAGCTTAGGTTTAGTAACTGCTAAAGTTCTAGATCGAGGTGCTATTGAATTATTAGGACCATTTGGACTAACTAAATCACTAGACGGTGGTAGCCAACAAATTGCTAAATTAGACACTGGAGTAGTAACACAGTATGCATTATACATTATGATTGGATTCATTTCAATTACATTGTTATTATTCGTACCTGTATTAACTCAGGGATCTCTAGATAATATTGGAGATTTACGACTAGTTTTCATTTACATTGTAGGACTACTATTTCTTACTCGTTCTTCTGCTTAAGTAACGAAGTTGATGTCTGATTTAAGACATATCTAGTTATTATGCTTGTTTAATAAAGTCTAAGAATTTTGACACTCCCCTTTTTACGATAGAATAGAATCTATAAGAACATAAGTATGTTACCTAAATGAATATGAAGCCCTATAGAAAAGTGCTCAAATGAGTAGTAAGAATAGAAGTAATAGAAATCAATTGAATTTAGAAGTCATTGAATTGTTGCGAGATTAGTTTAACGGTTAAAACACCTATCTTACACATAGGAGCTAGTAGTTCGATTCTACTATCTTGTACCACATAAACGACGGATAGATTGAGAAATAATGAGATCTTTCTTAGTTGTATAACTGACTCGTCCAATTTCTTGAGCGCTATAAAAAATCTAGGATAATTTAGATCGGTATAATGACTCTATTTAATGTCCCTGGGGCTTTACGGTGCAGCGAAGAACTGTGAATTCTTAGATAGTTGGTTCGACTCCAATTAGGGACTACATAGTTGTGAATTAGTCATTAATGTTATAGCAATATACCTTTCTGATTCAAATGTAAAAGGGATTAACGAAATAACCAGCTAATGATAACAATTAGGTCATCTAGTGGTTCGGAAAGCCAGGAATCGAACCTGGACGTTCTTTAACCCAAATAAAGCGCCCGACCATTAGGCTTCTTTCCGATTGTTTCTATAATGTTACCATATTCTAATATCACAACTATAGAAGTTTCATTTAGATGCATATAAACAGGAAAGAAATTGGTGTTTTTTTTCTTTGAAAAAAAAAGACAATGTGGTTCAAGTTTTGCAACGTTTACACATGTGACCTATCAAGGGCGTATTCTGCACCCTGTTGCTTATAGATTCCAAAGAACAGCTTCGATCAACTATGCTTTCAGATCTTATCCTCAACACATGTAGCTACTCTGCGAGACTATTTCAGTAAATACTCAAATGAATAACAGATACACCAGAGATGTGCACCTAGTGGTCTTTTCGTACTAACCAGATGTTCTTCTTATTCTATATTTCCTACCAGAAGATAGGGACCATACTGACTCCAACATAGATTAATGGCCATACTAATCAATAGCAGTACCCTCTAACTATTACTAGCTAGTTTGGACTATACCTTATCCTTGTTATAGGAGGAAAACATGTAGTCTCTTAGGAACCGTAGAAATTGTTTCCTGCTCATTTTCCGCACAAGAGGGATGTTCCAGCATATAGTTTTCTTACGACGCGAATCTCTGATATGATCGATCAAGATTTGTATGGTTGCCTATTAAAAGAAAGAATTTCAAAATGAAAGGGGATTTCATTCACTCATTTTGTTGTTGCTGAAAAGTTGACCTTTCAAATTATGTCCATGTTTACGTACTCGTTTAAAATGTGTTTTACTAATACCATATTTACCTAAACAAGAGCTTACTGTAGGCTCATAAGATCAAAATTTCTTAGTATTAGAATCAGAAACTCATACTCCCTTAATACGTGTGTCTGATGATACATTATTATTTAGATCAGGGATCAACATATTATCTTCAGCATAGTTTTGATCTGAAAGTTTTTCCAATTGAGTTATTTGTTAACATACAACATGAAAAAAGAAAGGCATTCTTTCAAGGTAATCCTCTGAATGTAAATGACCTTATTAAATCATCATAAGCGATATTCTACGTGATACCAGAAGAACTTAACACACCTTCACACACAAGAGATTTGAATCCATAGACTCATAGATGCAATATCAATTTGCCGTTAACTAATTCATAAACGTAAATCATATGACTCCTATTTCTACGAGTTTCTTCAGGCATGAAACCTCAAAACTTAGAGGTAGCTGAGAAACTCCTGTTCAAAGTAGGTAATAGTAAGTAACATTCCAAATTGTTCTACGGACTTAAGTTGTTCGTGATCTAGAATATTATCTACGTCGATAGTAATCAAGAGAAATGATCCAATACCATAACGTTTCATAGTTGCTGCCAAATGGTGATTGACGTACTATTTCCTGCTAAAGAACTATTCACTCTACTAGTCATAAAATAATCATTGTTCCGTCCTTTATTAGCAAAGAAGCGTAAAGCTGAACCTACGTAGAAGAGTTCTGTACATTTGTTGTATAGGATATAAATCCCTCCAGATTCCGCTAAGATTTTCTTAGCTTTTTGAAGACCCTCAGCCAAATCAAACACTCTATACTCTCCCCTCTTCTTCTTTCCTCTAGGTTTCCTCTCGCCTAGGTAGAAAGATGTCCACTAGCAGTCCTTGAGCTGGGAGCCCTCTCCTTGACTACCCAGGAGCTAAACCCTTCTCACAAACACTACCGATCAAAACACTCTCCGTCACTACCCCTCTCCCTATAAGAAATAGAATCTACTAGCCCACAACAGCCCAGCAGCCAGACCCCGTGCCTACTCCAATAGATATACAGACAGATCTAAATGAAAGGGCGTTGCACCAAGCATAGAAATGAAAAGCAACCTTAGCCTCGCACTTGCTAACGAATGAGAGGTCTTCTTGGGTACTTCGATCTGCATGCAATACCTAGGACGTATGCCCAAGGTTCGTTCGTGCGACACGTTGGGTGCCCGTACTGGTGTCTGCTATTGTATGTAGTCTTCCCGGGTACCATGCCTTGCTTGTATTTGTTGTCATTCTCGGCCGGGTCGTCATCTCCAGTACATGTAAGAAAGGTGGTGTGGAAGGCAAAGACAAATATTCTAATTCTCCTAGAGTTGTAAATATATAGCAGCTGCTTAGGGGCTAAGTATTTGTTGTTGTTTATTTAAGAAATCTCAATGTCAACTAGACTTTCGGCTATTCTTTGTGTTCTAATTGACGCTAATTTACAACATTCTAATAGAGTGTGGTATGTGATCCTTCTACTACCGCAAATGCAAATTAGAAAGTGATATTCGTGGATGATCTATATATCTTACAACTTATTTGATTCTTCTACACAACAGAAATGTTACATATCAAATTCCTTGCGTTTCTTGCTGTGGACTGCGCGTGCTCTTTACACTTTTTTTGATTCTTACAACGTATTTCTATTTTCTATCTTGTTGTGCTGTTCTAAATCTAAATACTTTCGTATGCTTATTGACTATGGCTAAATGGTTTTTTCTCTTCTAGAACATTTTCTTATTACTATGGTACTTAGATTTTATAGACTAGTTGAAATAGGGTTTACCTAATACGGTTGACTTGCTAGAAACGTATAGAAATGGAGTCGACTTCTTATGCCTTTAGTTTGTTCTTATTTCGAGTCTAATACAAAGAGATTCCTTTCCTATTTAACTATTTCATTTCATAAGGAATTTCTTTAGGATTGATTGGTGCAACTAATTTGACAAAAGATACAGGCACAATCTAATAGAAATATTCATTCTATTTGACATCGTATCATCAATCAAAAGTCATTATTTGAATATGATACACATGAAAGATCTATACCTTATTAAGTATTAAGGTGGTAGAGTTTGCGAAAACATAGATGATGGGTAAGGGAAAATCCCTCAACATAAAAGAAAGGAAAAGAACACCATAATTGATAGCTGTCGTGACGTTTAGTATAGAAAATCAACTATCGGCGTCAAATTGCACCAAAGAAATAGAATGATTCTAAGAGTGTTATAGGTTGTAAGAAATCGAGATAGATAGAAATTTCCTGGTGTCGCCATTGTTGTATGCAAATTCCGTATTTAGTACTGGTTTGTGACATAAATTCTTGAGCATAGAAACTAGATTTTTCAACAAATGAGTCTTCCTAAGTTTGATTCTGTTACCAAACCAAAACAACGAAATTCTGTATCCTTTCTCTTTACAGATGTAAATAATCATTATGTGTTGTGTCATAAAGAGAAGTCAATCAGCAATTCTCTTTTATTCAAAGTTAGTACTTTTTAGTAAACAAACATATCAGCAAGGATATTTCATAAACAGAGAAATCTAAAATCTCAATCCTAAGTTTCAAAAATGGATTGTAGGACTAGTTCTACATCTAAGTACTAACTAATTTGATCTCTTTTTCTATGTTTGGTAAAACAACCTACGAAAATATTCCAACGCAGGTAGATAGGATAATGTCAATAATATTGGCAGTAACATTCTACTCGAGATTGTTCCCTCACTTTTCCCTTACAACAAGTGGATTTTATACGTCGATCGGCAACTCTTTGTGACGTTTGTTTGGATTAGTTAAATCAAATCAACAATAAAGCAAGGTTGTATATACTTTCTATTTCTATTTTATGAATCAGAACAAACAAGTACAAAACTTAAAGCATACCTCCCGTCGGTTTCATGCCAAAGGTAAACTAAGGATGTGAGAGTAAATGCCTAGCACATAAATAAGAAGAAATAACAGCAAGTAAGCAGTAAATAAATAAATATGGTTGTTGATAATGGTTAGATTTCTTATGCGTAGAAGCTTTAACAAAGTAGAACAAGGAAGGAGAACTAGTCAGTGTGATTAGAAATCTGTTTTTGTATTCTATGAAAAGAAGGAGAAAAGAGAGAATATCCCGAAAAAGCATATGGAGAAGGGGAAACACAGGATACTGATCCTATTTGAAAGAGCTCATTCCTCAAAAGAAATAATCATTGTTACCAAAGAAAGAACTCTTGCTAGAAAGAAACAGAAAGGAATTTGCTTGTTGACGATTTCTAAGATTTTCTAACTATTATCCTATTATGTTAGCGACGTATACTGTTTACTACTGTTTTATTTTAAAGAGAGATTTTTCTCAAAAACTTGTTCTCTAACCACCGCTCATAAATTGACTATGATTCCATAACATAACTATTTGTAGTATATCTAGAAATTCTTTCATATTTCTACCAGCGATGGATTAAACAGCGGATACCTGCCACCTTTCCTCTAAGCTTCTCACTTCTCATTTGTCTTAGAAAATAAGGTTTTATTGTATTCTGCAAGGTATAGCGCAAAATACGAGAAGTTTAAGTGCCGAGCATACGACGTACAGATAGAAAACGCAGTCAAATATATTACAGGGATGATTCTAACTAACTAACTAAAAGAAAATAGAGAAGGGAAAAAACAGGGCATACATATAGACCAGATCCATATTATTTATTTGGAAAGGAAAAGACGTTGTCAAAAAAGAAGGTTGGATTTAGTAAAGGGAAAAGAATTATTGCCGTATGGAATAGAAAGAGGTAGCCTTACAAAAAGGCTTTTTGGTTCTATACGTTTATGTTGTCTTAGTTTATGAGCAAAAATCTAGAGCCTTCTTAATTTATGCAAGGAAAACTAGAATATCCTGGAAAATCAAATATTTCGAAAATAGACTTTTTCATTGGATGCCAAAGTCGCATTTCATATTATTACGTTTCTTTCTTACTATTAGTTCAAATACGATTTGTACCTAGTGCAGTAATAGTAGTACTTGTCAGTTACTGTACCTAAATTAGTTATTTAAGCTCTGTATCTGTAGCTTAGTTTTTCACTTCTTCTGATTCTTTCATTTTACAAAATTCTCTCTGTAAAACTTCAGTTCTTTGACAATTGTTGATCAATGGAAGATTACAGTTTCTACAGTTTCTATATGGTATCAGTTTAAATCAAAAACGATAGTTTTTGATATCGATCTTGAAGAAATTTCCGCTGCATTCGGTGATAATTTGCCGATTTTCTGTTCGATTGTCATTTTGATCAATTGATTGTTATTCACGTTAACCGTTTTCTTTGATTCTGTTGTGTTCTGCAACAATGGCTTCTATGGCTAACCCTACAGCTCCGAATTCATGGGAATATCCATCGCATCCTTTCTTCCTTCATCCATCGGATCATCCTGGTATGTCTATCATTTACGAGACGTTTGTTGGTGATAATTACATCTCATGGAGTCATTCTGCTAAGATGGCTTTGAGTGTGAAGAATAAGTCTTGTTTTATAAATGGTAGCTTGATTGTTCCTGACATGGTTACGGAAAAATTGTTATATGATGCTTATGAGCGTGCCAACAATTTGGTACTTGGTTGGATAATGAATTCAATTGAGAAATCCATAAAGAACAGTTTGCTTTACTGTACTTCTGTTCAAGATGTTTGGAATGAATTGAAACTGCGTTATGCTAGATCAGATGGCCCTAGAGTTTTTCATCTCAAGAAAGCTTTAAGTTCTATGCGCAAGGGCTCTCAATCTGTAACTGAGTATTATAACAATTTCAAGGCTTTGTGGGAAGAATATGTTAGCTATAGACCTGTGCTGAAGTGTTCTTGTGCTGCTAACATTGAATGTGTATGTGGTGCAAAGTTAATGTTAAGACTACAAGAGTCTGATGCTGTCATGGAATTCCTTGTTGGATTTGATGATTCCTATAGTAACATTCGAAGCCAATTATTGTTGAATTCTCCCATTCCAGTCTTATCAAAAGTGTATTCTATCTTACTTCAAGAGGAATCTCAGCGCATTTTGTTTCAACCTGTTGTTCCTACTGATGTTTTGGCAATGTCTGCTCAAAATGCACAGAATCATGGTTACAATGGTTATAAACAATCTTCAACTGGTTCTTATAATCCAAATCCTGCACCACAGAAGTACCAATCGTATAAAGAGAAGAAGAAAATGAGATGTACTCAATGTGGTTATAATAATCACACTGTTGATAAGTGTTTTCAGGTGATAGGTTACCCACCTGGTTGGAAAGGACCTAAAGGACCTAAAATTAGGCCAAATCCATCTGCTAACTATGTTTCTTTGGAGCATGATAATGATCAGACAGGTCCATCTTCACAAATGCATCCATTATTCAATGTTGATATGTTCAACCAGTTCATGGAATTTGCAAAGCATACTACTCCTAATGCTCATCCACATGATCATAATCCTGAGCTGACTTATCATACTGCAGCTGCAGCTTTTAAGGGTCCAATTGATCCTTCTACAGGTTACATCTTAAATAATTCAAAATTCTGTATGCATGCTTCTGATAATAAAACTATTGGTAAACAACTTTGGATACTTGATTCAGGTGCTAGTGATCATATGGTTTGTGATAGCTCATTGTTTTATACTATTCCTACACATGTTTCCCTTGTTATTCATTTACCAAACAATCAGATTACAAATGCTACGCTTATAGGAAATGTAAAGCTTACAGAATCAATTATTTTGTATAATGTTCTGTATATTCCAGATTTCACTTAGAATCTCATATCTGTTTCAAATCTTGCTAAACATTCTCATTGCAGGATCTTATTTGATAATGATGTTTGTCAATTACAGGACAAAATCACATCTCAGAAGATTACTGTTAAAGAACAAGGAGGACTTTATCAAATAAAAATTCCTGTAACCTCTGTTTTCTGTTCAGTTGTAAACACTAGTACATCTGTATCAAATTCTTCAATTGTAACAAACTCTTTACTTTGGCATTCAAGATTAGGTCACCCTTCTCACAAATGTATGTCAAAGATTTCTGTACTGAAATCAGATTGTAATAAGATTGAAGCTTGCGACATTTGTCATTTTTCCAAACAAAAGAAATGGAAATTTCCAATCAGTAATTCTGTAACCAATGCAATCTTTGATTTAATACATTGTGATGTTTGGGGTCCCTTTGCTATTCCTTCTCATCAAAATCATAGATTTTTCTTAACTATAGTTGATGACTATAGCAGATGTACTTGGGTTTATCTACTTAAACAAAAATCAGATGTTACAGATTACATTGAACATTTTTACAATGCTATTTTGACTCAGTTCAATAAACGAATAAAGTGTCTCAGATCTGATAATGGAACTGAATTTTTTCTGTCTTCCTTTTATACCAAGACAGGTATTTTACACCAAACAAGTTGTGTAGAGACGCCTCAACAAAATGGCTTAGTGGAAAGGAAGCATCAACATATCTTGCAAATTGCAAGAGCAATGCTTTTCCAATCCAAACTTCCTTTACCTTTTTGGAGTGATTGTATATTAGTTGCTGTGCATCTCATAAATCGATTACCAACTCCTGTTTTACATGATAAGAGTCCTTATTACATGCTATATAATAAAGAACCTGATTATTCTTATTTGAGAAGTTTTGGCTGTTTAGCATATGCTAGTACTCTTGTTGCACATAGGAAGAAATTTGATGCTAGATCTGTAAAATGCATTTTTATTGGATATCAACTTGGTGTTAAGGGTTATAAACTCTATGATATTGCAAACAAGAAGGTCATTATCTCCAGGAATGTGATTTTTTATGAACATATCTTTCCATATTCTCAACATTCTGTATCTGACAAGACTGCTAATTCACCAATTCATAATTATGATTTCTCTGAATCTGTACCTAATGTGCCTATTATGCCATCTATGCAAACTTCAAATATGAATACTATGCCATCTGATATGCTAAATACATGTGAGCAACCTACTGATATTTCTGTGCAAAGATCTGAGACTCCATTACATGAAAATGTTGATATTAATCCTGAAAATTATGTTGACCAACAAATTCAGGAAGAGCATAGCATTGCTCCTAACACAGGTTCAATTGTTCAATCACAAGTGCCTAATCAGGAAGAACATCTTACAGATAATGCAAGGCCAGTAAGAAACAGGAAGATTCCTTCATATTTGGATATTTATGATGTGAATTTACCTCCTTCTTTTAATACAGAACAACACAGTGCAAATAGACTCTATTCTAAGAAATCTGGAATTTCTTATCCGATTTCACAGTTTCTCACCACTAACCGTTTATCTCAGGCTCATAAAGCTTTCACTGCAGCCATTTCTCAGATTACTGAGCCAAGGACATATAAACAAGCTTCATCTCAGCCAGAATGGAAAGAAGCCATGAATAAAGAACTGGAAGCATTAGAAAAGACTAAAACATGGTCATTAGTTCCTTTACCAGTTCAGAAGACCTGTATAGGATGTAAATGGGTATACAAATTGAAATATAAGTCAGATGGTTCCATTGAAAGATACAAGGCTAGATTGGTGGCAAAAGGTTACACACAACAGCCTGGCATTGATTATTTTGATACTTTCAGTCCAGTTACAAAGATAAATACAGTAAGGGTCCTTTTAGCTGTGGCTGCTGTAAAATCCTGGCATTTGCATCAGCTCGATGTAAACACTGCTTTTCTCCATGGAGATCTTGAAGAAGAAGTATATATGACCCCCCCTCCTGGTTATTGTAATGATGGAAGAGTTTGCAAGTTGAATAAAAGCATATATGGTCTCAAACAAGCAAGTCGACAATGGTTCATCAAACTTACTGAGAGTTTGTTTTCTATTGGCTATAATCAATCACTTTCTGATTCTTCCTTGTTTATTAAAGTTACTGACAATTCCTTCACTGCATTAGCCTGTTATGTTGATGATATTATACTTGCAGGTGATAGTTTGTCAGAGATACAAGCTGTGAAACAACATTTGCATAAAGCTTTCACAATAAAAGACCTTGGTGTATTGAAATATATGCTGGGAATAGAAATTGCAAGAAACAAGGATGGTATAACATTATGCCAAAGAAAGTATTGCTTAGACATTCTTACTGACACAGGTTACATTGGTTGCAGGCCTACAACAACACCAATGGACTCAAAACAAGATTTTCTGACCAATACAACACCACTTGCAGATGCATCAATTTACAGAAGATTAATTGGCCGATTGCTGTATTTAACCATTACCAGACCAGATATTTCATACAGTTTGCAGACATTATCTCAATTCATGTCTTCTCCCACAGAAGGACACCTTGCAGGAGCACACAGATTGCTTAGATATCTCAAATCAACTCCAGGACAAGGCATTCACTTGTCATCCCATTCAGAACTTACTCTTAAAGCCTTCACTGATAGTGATTGGGCTAGGTGTTTGGAGACAAGGAGAAGCATCACTGGTTATAGCATCTTCCTTGGTGACTCATTGATTTCATGGAGATCCAAGAAACAACCTACAGTCAGCAAGTCATCAGCTGAGGCTGAATACAGAGCCATAGCATATACCAGTTGTGAATTGCAATGGCTAATTTACTTGTTGTCTGATTTGCAGATTCCTCATACCACTCCTGCAACCCTTTACACAGACTCCAAATCAGCCTATTGTCTAGCCCATAATCCAGTCTTTCATGATAAGACAAAGCACATCGATGTTGACTGTCACTTCATCAGGGAAAAGTTGCAACAAAGAGTCATTCAACTTATTCACATTCCTTCAGAACACAACATTGCAGATATATTGACAAAACCACTTGGTCCACATCTGTTTTCTCACTTCAAATCCAAGATGAACGTTCATAATATCCACCTTCATCTTGAGGGGGGCTCTAAAGAATCATCTACAAAGATAAAGTGAAGAGAAGAACACAGCATTGCAACAACAAAATCTGAAGACAATGCAGAAAACGAATAAGTCGCATTTCATATTATTACGTTTCTTTCTTACTATTAGTTCAAATACGTTTTGTACTTAGTGCAGTAATAGTAGTACTTGACAGTTACTGTACCTAAATTAGTTATTTAAGCTCTGTTTCTGTAGCTTAGTTTTTAACTTCTTCTGATCTTTTCAATTTCCAAAACTCTCACTGTAAAACTTCAGTTCCTTGGTTGTTGATTAATGGAAGATTACAGTTTCTACAGTTTCTATAATAGGAGTATCGGTCATCTTCTGGACTTGGTCTATGGACAAATATCAATAGTCGGATACACTTGCCTCCAATCTTCATTGTGTAAGGATCCACTTCTATCCATTCTCCATTAATTATAATTAGAGTTATAACTGGAAAACGTGAAAATATTCAAAACGGAACAATTCAACCATTAATCTAGTTTCGAACATTTTGACACCCATCTCACATGGACTAAAGAGCAAGTGTTACAATGTGTATTATACAACACACACATACATTGTATTACAACATCTTTTAGAGCCATCTCATATGGGAAAATAGAAAGCGCGACAAGATTTACCTTCATAAAAACGCATCCACTATAATACGGTATGCGGCATTATGCGTGATTTCAATTTGAAATTCAAATTTAAAATCGTTAGACCACCACTCCCGAACATACAATTTCACACTAACGATAAGACGCGACACGTATTACCCAAATCAATATCGATTATCATTAGGGTCTGGTCGTTTCCGTCATAATTTTTTACCGTGCGTATTCTCACCATTGGAACGTGATTATAAGACTAGAAAGTGAGGCCAACCAGCCCGAACGACAGACAGACAGACAGACAAACAATCATCGTCTTCTTCTTCTTCTCTTTCCCAATAAATCTCTCCCATTTCACACTCCACTCAGCTCACTCCTTTTAGTCTCTCCTCTCTCTCTCTCCCCACTAAAAAATGGAGACTCTCATCACCCCCCTTCTCTGCACCGCCACAGTCCTAATCGCCGGCGGAATCTACTGGTTCGTGATGATTTTAGGCTCAGCCGAAGTGAAAGGCAAACGGGCAGTGAACCTCTCAGGCGGATCCATCTCGAAAGAAGACGTGCAAGACAACTACAAAGAGTACTGGTCCTTCTTCAAAAATCCTAAAGAGATCGAAATCACCGAAAAGGTACCAGCTTTCGTCGACACTTTCTACAATTTAGTCACTGACATCTACGAATGGGGTTGGGGCCAATCCTTCCATTTCTCCCCTTCCATTCCCGGCAAATCCCACCGTGACGCCACCCGATTGCACGAGGAGATGGCCGTCGATCTGCTCAATGTCAAACCCGGTCACAAGATCCTCGATGCGGGCTGTGGCGTGGGCGGCCCGATGCGTGCAATTGCGGCCCATTCGGGCGCAAATGTGGTCGGCATCACCATCAACGAGTATCAGGTCTCTAGGGCTAAGCAGCACAACAAGAAGGCCGGATTGGACAAGCTATGCGACGTCGTTTGCGGCAATTTCCTCGAAATGCCGTTTGACGACGAATCTTTCGACGGAGCTTATTCAATTGAGGCGACCTGCCACGCGCCTAAATTGGAGGAGGTGTATGGAGAGATCTTCAGGGTTTTGAAGCCTGGTGGGTTGTATGTGTCTTATGAGTGGGTGACTACTGAGCTTTACAATGGGGATAATGAGGAACATGTTGAGGTTATTCAGGGGATTGAGAGAGGTGATGCTTTGCCTGGTTTGAGGAGTTACAAGGACATTGCTGAGGTTGCTAGGAAGGTTGGATTTGAGGTTGTGAAAGAGAAGGATTTGGCTAAGCCACCTGCTAATCCTTGGTGGACTAGGTTGAAGATGGGGAGGTTTGCTTATTGGAGGAATCACATTTTGGTTACTGTTCTTGCTTGGATTGGGATTGCTCCTAAAGGGACTGTTGATGTTCATGAGATGCTCTTTGTCACTGCTGATTACTTGACTAGAGGTGGTGAGGCTGGGATTTTCAGCCCGATGCATATGATTCTCTGCCGGAAACCGGAAACCAGGTCCGATTAGGCGATATGATTCTATGCTCTTGTTTTAGTTTCGTGCTACTGCTTCTGTTGCATTTATGTACGTTTTGTTTTGTTGGTTTTATTTAATTTATATAGAGTGGTTTTGAATTCAGCTCGTGGCATTGCTAGCCGACTCGACTGGCTGCTTTACTTGTTAGATGAACTGATTGTATGTAACTGAATTTTGTAAGGCCTGAGGGTTAGCTTGGACCTGTTAGGTTCGAATAAGTAGGGGATAAGTAAAGGGGGTTGGTGTGGAATCATCAATCATGTTTTGTAAGTGAAATGATAAGTGCAGGGTAAAAACTAGATGATAGGTTTCGAGTCATGTAGTTTGAGTCGATAAAAGTTCAAAGTCCGAGGAAATGTAAACAGTGCCTTAGTCATTGAGAGCTTGCTAATTTCATAATATCTCCGAACCAGTTATAGTATAATGTAGAAATTTTCCCTAGTTAAGTCGAATGCCCCAAAGATCATATTTTGTGCTTCCAGTATGAGTTATCAAAACTTGGTCTTAATTTTTGCTGTGTGTTATACTTTGTGTCTTCATTTATTTTCTGTTTTATTGGTGTTTATTTTGATTCGTGGGATTCATGCGGAGTAATTGTTAAGAAAAACTACTTCAATTTTATATAAATTAGGGGGATGTGCCAAGCACTTGGGTGGGTCTTGTACCTTGTTTTTCCTAAGAATGTCATCATCGACCATTGAAAATGCGTCTGAATTGTGTATTCATAATGTTATAGCACTGAGTGGACATAGCACACAACATGGATGGCTAGCTGTATGAGATAGCAACATCTTACAAGTGTGCTTCTCATCATATCATGACAATTAGTGGCCCTAATCAACTGGACAATTGCGTAAGCAAACCCCTTAGATGCGTAGTCAGTCATCCTGTGTTTATCTAAGTTTTATTGATGAAAGATTGTGAAAAGTTACAGAATAATTCGCAAAAGGTCCATGCCTTATGAGTTCTGAGAAAAAGATTAATGTTATGGGATTACTATGCAGTTGTTTATATTGTCAACTGACACTGGACTTGTGTTGGATCAAGCAAGCTGCTTCTTTTGGCTCTAATGTAGTAATTGGTTAAGTTAAATACATATGTTAAGGCCTTTACGGAATCAGTGGCATGTGCTGTGCTTGGGTGACTGATTAATTTACTGGTGTTTCACAAATCTCTATGCCTTTCTTTATTGTAAATATGCAGCAAATCCACAAGATTCATGTGATAGTTTGTAAATTAGATCATATTAGTAGACTGCTTTATGAAGCCTTGCTGCTTCACCTGTTATGTGCACACCTTCTGTAATTATCTGTGACAACACATAACCTTCTGTAATTATCTATGACAACACATAACCGGGATTGTACCCTGGGGACGACTACCATTCTTGTAACTTGATATTACTTCCTAATAACTTGTAATTCGTGAACAGAGATCAAGTCGGAAATAATCTTTTTGAGAGGCAAGTAGGAAATAAAATTGTGATAAACCAGTTTTCCTTCATTTCTGCTGAAGGAAGAGGGCTGTATTTTCCATATCTTTTGCTTTCTTATTGTTGAAGTATGCATGATGCTTTTGTTTATCTGTACATATCTTCGATTTGAGCATTGTCATTCTAGACAACAAGTGAGCAGAGAAAATATTGAGACCTGTGTAAACAACAGCGCGCCTTGTTGGTCTTGGCGAGCTGAGCAAATACCTGGCCTAATTAGTTACATGTTCTTAGGTCACACACATACAAGTCTGTTGAATCTCGTTCCATCCCATATTCCCATTCGTGTATGCATGTCTCCGACATTAGAGGACTCTACGTGGGTTTTGTAGATCTAAAGTACAGTTCTATATACCGAGATTGCAACAGTGTTGCAGGCATAATGGGAAAGAGAGGAAGCGGAGATCATTCCACCAACTCTGAGGAAAGCCGTCACAGTTTATCTACCGACTATTTGCCAAAACCCGTTTTATTTACCCTCTCTACTCCTTTTACATAAGGATCTATCCTCTAAGGTCCTTAGGACTATTATTCGACCAAA
>JAYMSR010000029.1:0-47482 GCA_036897825.1 Plantago rigida
TGGTGTCATCTCTAAATTTTTCCTGCTAATTAGTGATACATAATATATTTATAACAATTTAGTGTCTATATATCTAATTCCAAAGATGCCATCTAACTAAATACTAAAAATAGTATATTTAATAATAAAAATAATCTTAAATCATCTAATCATCTATTAGAATCTGTTTAGATTTGATTTCGTAAGATAGTCAAGCACCATCAAAATAAACAACCGCCGTCATTTACCAGCATTTAATTGCAAGCACCATTTAGCATTATATTACAAACATCATTTAACATTATATTACAAGCATCATCCAATACGAAAAAAGCATCAAATTAGTACTGCAAGCATCATTTAGCATTACATTACAAGCATCATATAATACAAGCATCCGATACGAAACATGCATCATATTAAACTGCAAGCATCATATAGCATTAAATTATAAGCATTATATAATACACGCATTCAAAACGAAACAAACATCATATTAGTTACAAAGGCACCATTGATACATCAAAGCATCAAGCATCATTTTTCAATAGTTACAACAAGCATCAAACATCATATTAAGAAAGCATCTAAATTTGAATGAGGAAAAACAAAAATAACTCAATATGCAACCCACTAATAGAACACATGCCAAAATTAAGTTAAGGAGGTACAATGTCAATACGAAAATATGAACAGGAAAAAATCCTGATAATGGAGGATGTAGAAAGCTAGAAGTTGATTATTGTGATGATGATAGTTGTATCAATTAGCAGATGCTTGCTTGTTTCAAATGGCGTGTGAACATGTTAATAATGGTGTGTATTGAATTAGTGTTTTGATTTAGTTTCCTATAAATAAGGGATTGGTTTTTATCAATAATGATGTATTTAATTTCAAATTTACTAAAAAAAATAAAATCACTAATTTGTAGGAAGTTTATTACCAATTTGTAGGAAGTTTTTTTTATGTATAACTAAAGTGTAAGAAGTTTTTGAAAATTACACTAATTTGTAATTATTTCTATTAATAGATCACCGGCTCAACAACACATGAACCCGGTTGCACCTCTTTTAACAAGGTGAACGGTTCAAGTTTTCAATTATAAATTGAATGGCAGAAATTCAATCGGCCAGTAGTTAGTAACATAAACCCTAAAAAAAAATTCTCAGAATTCTCATCGTCAATCTCTCCTCTCCGTTGATCCTCACTATACCATAACTAAGATTTCTTGTTGAGATCCTCAACCCCACACGATACAAGGTAATTTTCTTCCTCTTTTTGATTGTTTGTAAGATTTCACACATGTTTGGAACAATCGTATGATTTATTTATTTCATTCAATGATCATTATTTTTACGATGTGTAACTGAATACATTTTGAATTGGTTTAGTTATTGTAGATATGCAAGATTATTCCCTGTTTCGATTGAATTGAACATGATTTTGAAATTGATATATGTTTTTTTAATCTATTAGATCTTCGGTTCTGAAAATGTTGCGTGTTAAGGGATAGCATGTTTCCATTTGAATGCCTAACTCCATCCGATATTCGTCCCGGTACTTGTAGATAGCTTAGTGTATTCCTTAACGTGGATGTAGAAAAAATTCATACCCGATCATGTATTCGTTAAATTTGTATCAATCTGATGAGGATAACAATACATTTCCAGGTTGGTTCTATGTTTATTTATTGACAAGTATGAATGAATTTTCAATTTAATGAACACACTTTCAATTCAATTTAAATCTTATACGTCTATCTTACTGATTCAATTTCAATATGTCGAATACATATGCCACTCTTTATGAAGAAGGTGAAGAGTTCGAGTTTTGTTGACGTGATTTTCTCCATTTTACTTATCATTTTTTAATTCCTTTTTTTTCAAGTACAAATTCATTCATCATTTAAAATGATTGAAACACACAGTGTGTTATGTGAGTGACAGTATTATAACAAGCAACAAGTTTGACTAAATTTGCATCCAATATAGTCATATATGTTTATCTTACTTATTCTATTCCAGTTTGATATGTACATGCGAAACTTTATAGTTAGCTCTGGATACTTACTACATACAACTTCTTTTTTTGTGTTATAAGAATGTTGTTAGGCTATCTATACTTTTTTGTATATAATCCAACCCCTGATCCGATTTTTAGTCCAGAGTCGAGAAATCTATTTTGCATATTGTGGTTTTTAAGTTTTTTAAGTTTTATAAGAAATCTATTTTGTATATTGTGTGTGTATGTTATAGCGCTTTTTATTTATAGCTTTTCCTTTTCGACCTTTGTAGGTAGTATCGTATCTAGTATTTGAATTACTAGCAACTCTTTACATTTTATGGTAGTTTACGTTACGGTAGGATTAATGCTATAAAGCCTATAGTTTTTCCTTTCAAACAAAGTCTATTTGGTAGAGAGTGAGTATCCGTTCCTTTCTTTTTCATTGCGCATCTTTCATCTATTTAAGAGTTCATTTGTATTATTTGACTTGCCTTATGACGTATCGAGATCGTTTTGTAAGTAAACTTGGTAGTACGTACATACCTTTGTCTTAGGTGTAGAACCACTATTTTTAAGGAATAAAAAAAAAGTCTTTGTGCTCCCCATTTCATCTTCACGGGAAAACACGGCATTGATGTTTAGCAGGACAACGCCTTTCCCAATTTCCATAGGGTGTTTCTCTTGTTATATTTTTATCCAAGGTAAAATAGTAAACAGTATAGTCTAGTATTTTGGTCTTACTAAAGTTACAATTCCCTTTCTTTTAAGCGTAGCCGAAGTAAATCCAAGGTAGAACCATTTTTTTTTTTGATTTCTAGTTTAATATCTGCTCTGGTTCATTCTACAATTCTTTACTCGTACAAGTATGTTTTCAAACCTTTTGTTTAAGTAGGACTAAGATTAGGGTTATAAGACTAATAAGCGACGCTAAATAATCGCCAAGGAAATATGTGTTCTCAATCCGATTCCATACCTTTCTGTCTTTTATTATCTTTTTTCTCAAGCTGGAAAGGATTTCTTTTTACGACGGAAAAATATATGGTTGGCCAAAGTACCTAACGTCAACAAGCAGTAGTTGTTGTTCTCGCGAGATAGTTGTGCGAATTTTCTCTGTAGATCGCTTTGTCAATGTAGTCGTATGATTGACTTTCACGAGTGCAAAAATAGACTTAAAAGACAGTAAGTAAGTTGTCGAAAAAAGGGCTTCACGTAGGTTCTTACTAGCGATAAGCGATAGTAGTAGCTCTCTTTTCGTCATTTTGAAATTTTATGACTTCCTTCAATAAAAATAGAAACATAACAGGTGGAGCTTTTACTAATGAGTGAAAGTCTTTCTTATTATTTATTTGCTTGCTGGGATGTTCTGTTCTTCCCGGTGTATTGCTACAAAAGAGATAGAAAGAGATTTAGAAAGATACTAAATTCATAAAATAGGGCATTACATAGCATTTTTGAAAGTAGCACTGAACTCACCCCTAAAAGTTTTTTTGAATATTCTATTATTTCTTGTTACACCAACTTGCCCCTCTTACCCTTAGATCGAAATGAATCTGCTACCCAAACTTCCTTCCTATTTTTTCAGAACTGGACATTCCCGTTGTGTCTTGACCTCTATTCTATATCTAAATCTAAACCTTCTACTTTGTCTGTGCTAGCGGTGTACTATCATATTCTCACGAATACACTATTATGGAAAAGGATAATCCATCAATTTGATATCAATCTCTTGGCCTGCCCAACCAACAGCTTTTAGGTTGGTTTAAATGCCATGCAGAATACTGCAAAAATAAGTCTTGTATCTTGTAGCTTTGTTGTATAATTCATTCATAAAATGAAAGAACCTCGGAGCGATGTAAAGATCTTCTTCCTCCTTACGATTTTCTTATTTAGAGTAGCAGCTATACATAAATAAATAAATATAGCACAGGTGGTACTAGATTAGATACAATGTGAGCCCTTCTCTTTTTTCTATGATATTTCTTACTACTTTCTATTTATAGAACATCCTATATAATATTTTGTTTTTTCTACTTTTCATATATTAGAAAGACTTTTCCCTTTTCCTTCCTTACTTTTGAAATCATTTTCATAACTATTTGCATTGCCATACGATATTTGAGAAATAAAGAACATGAAGTTACCATTATAAGGACTTCCTCTTCATGTGAAATCGATCAAAAAATGATGTTGAGTAAAAAGAGGTGGTAAGTCAAAAAAAAGCGGAAGGATAGCCGAGAAAAGTACCCATTTACTTAAACAACAAGCTGAGTCAATTATGGGGTTAAGTATGATCCACATAGAGGAGGTTTTCATACTGAGAAAGCAAGCATATAGAGCCCTGTGTAAATCACTATTATTACTAAATAGACTAACTAATTCTTGGGTTTGGTTTTCGGGGAGTATATAATTGCGTACTCATTCAGTAGTATGTATAAGTATAGAAGTACTGGATTGGTTTGGTAGGAAACACCTCTATAAATACAACAAAATAGGACAAGGAAGGCTTTATGCAGATAAAGAAGGAGTCGTCGGTATTCCTCAAAGGATTTCTTCTACTATATAGTTAATATTTAGTATTTCATTTTAAAAACTTATAGAACATAATAGCAAGGTAAACGCCAAATTAAAGTATAAAAAAGTATAGGAAAGATCAAACAAAGCTAATATATATATATTATCTAATTTTCGTTACGTATTAGCTCTGTCCTACAAGTCTCTAAATAAAAAGAACCTGAAAGAATATGTTGTTCCAAAAACAAGGTATAGAAAAAGAAAAGTATATATAACAAAGCAAAGAGAATTCGTCATTGAGTAGAAAGAATCGAAAAAAGCTCGTTTTCATTAGAATATTAAGAATTTTCCCTGAAAAGATAACATTTCCATTACTTAGTATAAGTGATACACGAACAGAGAGTAATAAGATATTTCACTACAAAACTAGAGAAGAGAGACAGAGGCACATCCTTCCTTAAACAAAAGGATAGTCTGCTATAAATAAATATGGAAATACAGAAAGAGTTGGTTTATATCACAAAAATTGTAAACAGAGGAGGGGAGTTTTTGAAAAGAATATCCTAGAACCTTACTCGGTAGTATACACAAAATACCTTGTTTTCATAACTCGAAGAGGCAGAGGTAAGAGAAAATGAGGCATCTTTTCTGGAATAGAATAGAGTAATCGTTTCTAATACTTATACAACTAACACAAAACACTCTCCCTATAAATGAAATGAAACATGCAATGAAGTTGACCCTTTGTCACGTATGGATGTCACTTCTCCGACAGATGTTTTTCAATTACATGTATTAGTCAGAAAATACCAAACAAAATACCTAAAAAGTACATACTATCTTTCAACTTCACTTCCACCGACGTCTTATTTGGATCTTATAATGAACCATACTAAGGGTAGTTTTATTTGACTCGTAGCAAGATGTTCTCCTACTAGAAAGTCCTAAAAAAGAGAATAACCGTAATGTAAAATTTAGAACATTATGAAACATTATTAAAAGAAGGGACCTGGAAAGGAAAAACAATAAAACAATCAAGTAGCACGTAATTTTTTAGTTTAGTTGACAATTTTTACAGGATAGAGTAGATCATAGATGATATTAGACCTGAAATATTTTTTCCATAAATAATTAGTAATTATTAGAGATATTACTCCAACATCCATTACTTTAGTTATTATGAAAAATCCTACTCAGCCTAGCCCTTAAGGTGATTCCTTATATACCTAATATCTGCCTATTAATAAAAAATATCTATTTAGGAACAGTATAGTGCACTTCTTTCTAGTAACAATTGTGAGTGAAAGAATTGGATTCTAAAAACAGCAATAACAACTACTTCCTTATCATAATGTATTTACAACCGAGCCTACCTCATTTTTTTCATTTTAGACCGTGTAAATCAGAATGGAAGCATTACACAACAGGAAGATAAGATGCGTACCGTGATGCTTAACTATTATATATCCTCGAAAGACGACATAAAAAAAAAAAAAAAAAAAGATTCTTGTCTTCTTTTATGTAATTCCTTAGTTCCATGAAATATCTGCTCCCTCTTTTTTCTTTTATTTAATATTGCATCATATCATCTTACTTAATTATCATATAAATTTTCTATTTTTACACTAATAACATTCTCTTCTCGAATTGTACGCTTTCACTACTGTAGATAGATGTGTGGGAGGGTCTACTTAAAGTAAGTAAAACAACGCTCGAGAACCGACTTACTTGGGCAAGGAAGAAAAAGAGATTAATAATTCCAAATTACAGAAGAGTTGATATTAACGAAGATACAAAAACAGACGTTCCAAAGTTGTAGATTGTATATATATAATGACTAGCAGCAGATGCAATGGAGGAACAAAGAAATCTTTAATGTTGAGCAAGGATGATGAGTATGAGTGTATTCTCCCGCATCCGTAGAATATAGTCAAAAGTCAAGATCCATATTAATTAATTAAGAAAAAAAAACTCTACATTTGTTTGTACTCTATGAACTCTATAAAGTTCTATAAAGGAGCGTAGAAAAAAGGATGCCTTTAAAATAGAAAATAGAATGATAGGAGTTGCCCTAAGTGAAGGGTTCCAATATAAAAATCTACTCGATTCGGAAAAGATTAGAAATGAAATCATTGCACCAACGTTTACATACTTTCTTTAGCCTGTCTTCATTTGGACGTATATTGCGTAGTATACGTGTGCGTACGTAGTAATATATATTTCATTGTTGTTACTATGTGTGTCGGATAGATCTCTTTACAAATTCTTAGAAAGTTTGAATAGGAGTCTCGCCTTTCCCTTTTTTCACTTTCACTCTCGTTTTCATTTGGAAAATATTCTTATAGAAGCATATCATTCTTGATGAGTATGTATTCATGAAATTGCAGAGATTTTTCGTGCTACTATTAGTTTTCCTCCATAAATAAATAAATAAATCATAAATAAAGAAATTCCGTAGATGAAATTAGATTATTCACTTTTTTTTTTACCTGAACCTACCTGATTGAGAAAGTGGCCTCTATATATCATAAGTACTATTCTGATCTGAACTTAGTAGAAAAATCAAAGCATTCGACCAAGTTAACAACTCCCCCAATCGACCCATATCCATAATAAGCACAAAGTAAAGGAGAGGTAAGGGTTGATGAGGAGAGGACTAAAACTAAAAGAAGTCTGCGTCGTAAAAAGTCATAAAACACATTTCCTGAATGCAATGCATTGATAAAATGTCTAAAAAGTGTTTGTTGTGCATAGAGCTAAAACCCAACTATTAAGGACATAAGAGAAGAGTTGATACTACAAATTCTAATCATATTCTAATCATAGGTACACAATAATTCTACCAAACGACTCTATTTAGGCTTTATTTAAGCATTCTGGTTCAATAACTACATAAAAGAAAAGAGAGGTTCTTGGATTCTATTTCTATTACTCGATTACTCGACGAGGGGACCTGCTGCATATCGGTCTGTCAGAAACGTTATAGTAGCAATGATGTATACAAATATTAACTACCTTATATTATATAAAACCGTCTATAAACTTTTTTGTGAGATATTGATTTCTTGTATGGTTTTTTCTCGAACTACTTGGTTGTGCAGCTTTAATAATGCAGTATATAAATAAAAGAAATCCTAGCATCCTTTTCTTTTTGATCTAGGAACTCTAGTTTTTCAATCTCACATAGACTCATTCTTTAAGAAAGAGATTTGATTTCCCTTTCATTTCAAAAAATTGGCATAGACAACTAAATCTCAAAGCGGAAAAGTATCGAGCTCCAAAAAAAAGTAAACCTTTTATTTGAAATGAAATGAGTATGACAGTCTAATTTGGAAGATGGATTATACAAGAACTCTACACCAAAACCAAGTCCGAAAATATTTAGAAAGAAACACCCGCCTAGATTTCCGCCTTGCCCTTATTATTATATAATTCATATGAATTCTAATTAATTTGTGCAAAAAGAGAAATTATGGGTTATATTATAGTTCTAAAAAGTTAGAAAATAGTTATAGAACTTGAGTAGATGAATAGAAACTTCGTCTTAGAACAAGAAATGTTGTTCCCCAGGTATTTTCATACGGAAGCACTATGTACACATTTCGTACATTTCTAACCTAAAATCTGTACTTTGAATATCTCCTTGATTTCTTTTTCTATTAGTAGTAATTTATTAGTAACTCTACTGACAAAATAAATATAGCTTTTCTGCTTACAGGACTTTAAGGATCATTCTTCTCAAATATTAGTGTATTTTTTAGTGTATTTATTAGTGTATTTTCTAGAAAGACCCTCCAATTACTTCAAATTAATAGAATCATCCTGAATACATGCCTAAGTGATAGTTGATATTTTCTCTCTTTCTTCTATAAGAAGCTGCACATGTTTCATTTGTATCCGGGACAAACACGGATCATATAGTTTATTTATACTATTCTGTGCGCTTCCTCCAAGATTTACGAATACCTAGTTTTCCTGCTTGGATAAAATCTAGAAAAGGAGTTCTAGGAAATAGAATATCTCCTTAAATAAAAAAGAACTTAAAGAAACATTGATGACTACGAAATGGAGTTTGATCTAAAAGAAATCATTCGTAAAAAGTATTCCGGAAATAAAAAAAAAACATAGGTATAAGCAATAATAGAAGTCCTTTTAGGAAATATACTGGCGTACTTCTCATGTAGTAAAATATTAAAGATGTCTATAATTACTTGTTTCTCCAACTCATTATTTCTTTTTTCTTTGTATGTAGTAAAGTATCTTAAAGAAAGTATATCTATTTGATTCTCCTACTGCTTCCTTTCCTGCTTTGCTTTTTGTATCCTGGAACTAGGCTAGTTTTGATCTATTTTCTATATTTTTTCTTTTTGGGGTGTTGCGTTTACTTCATTCATTAGAACGAGATGTCCAGGTATCGTGTAGATTTCATAACGAATATTCTACAGGTCATAATTTTTAGATCCTATTCTCCTCTGAATTTTTTGGAAGTACATGTCCAAGAAAGAAGATACCTTATTCTTATTTTCTTGTTTGAGAACTTCTTTCTGTGTTTCCTTCGATGTAGTTATTCATTCTGCAAAAGTCCTTCGCTGCGCTCCTCGGGTAGTTTTTTTTCCACCAACTCTATATGCCCTTGGTTATATGTATAACATAGTAAGCAAGATTCTAGTTGTAGGTAGGACTAAGTGTACTTTTCTATTCTAATTTCATTTTTAGAATGACTTAACGGACGGTTGTCTAGTATGTGTTAATGTGTATATAGAGCAGTGCTTGTCTTTGTCTTTACTTTTGACTGTTGTACTTTTTTGTTTAGATCTATGATTTGGTATTGATGTTGGTATATATTCCTTAATAGTCCTTATAGACCTAAAGAAATATGCTTAGTTTTTGATCTATTTTCTTTTCTATCTATAACCCATAGAACCGAATGAGAAAGTTAATGAGTAGTTTTATGAGGAAGTATGCGTAGAACTAAGGTTGTTTTTATATCAGAGCATTATTAGCTATGTATGAAATATGTTTATTTATCGATCTATCTTTCCCTACACAAGCCATTATTAATTAGATGTGTTTTCCCTGTTTGTTTCTTTCTACTTTGTATTACCTTTCCTTCGGCATTTTATTAGTAGATAGGCCTTTCTTATTATTCGATGTAATCCTTTCTTCCTTTTCGTATTTGCAATTTGTTTGGTATAATAACGTCATGATGGAGTCTTTGTTTCGAATTCTATCTCCGTCAAGTGTATTTCTATTTTCTTTTTACATCCAATTACATACAACTCAATCACATTATAGAGATTATAGAGACAGGGAAGGTCTTTTCCTTCTTAATCTTAAACTCTTTTTGTTGTCTTGGATATACTTTTGAATACCGGATATCACGAATCCTTTCTTTTCAATCTCTTAGCTTTTTTTAGTTGTAGACTTGGTCATAGACAATAGACATCATAGTCATTCATAATATATAACTCAGGTTTTTTTCTTAGGTTATAGCGCAAAGTGCAATCCTTCTATATTTTTTCATTTAATAAATGGACAACCAGAGAAGCAGACAAATAAGGGTAAATGGATAGACGACAATCCAAATATGACAGGTTTTCTTCTTCAGTAGATGTGTAACTCAATCAAAACAGAATTGGAAATTTGTTTTCGGAATAAAGTGGTTTCTATTTTGTTTCTATTAAAAAAATATTAAGATTCACACTTGACTATGGAATCTGTTCTCTAACCATCTCTATTATTTGTATATTTGTATCTACTTTTTGACTCGAAGGTCATAGGTGCGTGCTGATGTTTAAGCTTTGGTCTAGATTTCTCTTCTTCTTAATGTGAGGATTTAGTTTTAGTGGGCATGGTTTTTATTGATACTATGCATAATAGCCACAATACAATTAAGGAATACACTGTATTATTTATATTATATATTATATATATATTAGAATTAGAGGCTTACTCGTGGGAGGGAATTCTTTCTATATTCTCTATATTCTTTCTTCTATTTCGCCCTTTTACGTTACGTACCTTAGCTTTAGTTACTCTAGCAAACAAAGATCACAAATCTACAAAATCTAATCGAAGGGAATTTTATTCTACACTCTACTTGTTTTAGAATTGTTTTATAAGAGCTATGAATCTATCTTAGATATTCCCACCCAAGATCTTTTAGAAATTTCAATGCGTGACATGATATATGACCTAGAGTGCTTTGGTTGATATCTATTTTAGACTCTATAATACTCTATATGTATGATTCCATGTATGGTTTTTGTCTTTTCTTTGTACGAGAGTTTGACTTGGCACTTTTTGTCTTTAGTGGGTCTTGCTACTTGTTGGATCCAAATTTCTAGAGAAGAATTATGGAATACGAATAATGTACTTCATATATGAAACCCGAAAGATTTTTAAGCAGGCTAATCCTCTTCCCTTTCATATGACTTCTCAGTGGGTTCTCATTACTCTACTAACGCAGCTATTAAACAAGGCGTTTTTCTTGCATCTTTTTCACTCGATTTTCAAGAATTCTAAACTGCCTCTAAATAGATTCGATGAATTTCCAAGTAGTTTTTCATTTATTTGGAAGATTTCCGGTGTAGTGGTGAGTTATAATAGATACGCAAGAACGCGTGTATGTAAAGGAGTTAGCTGCGGTCTAAAGCAAAAACAATGACTTTGTTTGGTTCATCAAGTATTCGTAATTCGTACTATTCTAAATGAATTTCCATTATACTAGTGACAAGGCATCAATCTTCAGGAAGAAGGTTTATTCTGCTATTTTTCTAAAAAAGATCAACTAGAATCGAAAGATACCCCTATCTAATCGCCCAACTCATACTAATCTAAGGTTAAGTTAATAGGTCAAAATCGGACGGAACAGGAATTTCTCTTGGAAAGCCCTACTAACTAGGATCGACGCATAAATTACAACTAAATCTTAAGCAAATATTCCATATTCTTGTAGGAAAGGTAAAAACTATTCCAACAATAACGAGAAACATACAGAAGAAGCACAAAATAATATACATTGACAAGAGGTGTGTAATTACTCTTACAACTAACAACAAATAATCTAAAAATTAGAGTCCCAATTAGGTCTTTATTATTCCTATTCCTCAACAACTTAAATACTCCAGCAACCCTTACGCTGTTCTTCTTAGTTTAATTAGTTTCAATTATTAATTCTTATGTTACCGAGGATAAATCTTTGAAATAATTCATTACATTAGTGGAGCAATAGCATACATAAACCAAGGCAAGAGGCAAGGGAGAGCTCTTTATCTTTCATTTCATAAGGTTGGTTACAGAGCAAAGCACAACTATGAGCACAGCAGCAAAAGGAAAGATTCAATTGAACGGCATCACAATCTTGAGGGTCGGTCGTGTTTCCAGTAGAAAGATAAAAAATAAGTAACTTCGTTCTCTTGTTTCTATCAATTAATCTATTTCCTCAAAGCATTAAACACAGACAACACAGAGGATCTCCTTGCATTGCACATGGGTCAACTCACAAAAACAGACGTAGGTATAGTATAGAATCGTGGATAACAAAAAAAAAAAGAAATAGATTCATCGAAAAGAGGCAGAAGAGTTGTGGATATCGATTGGAATTGCATCAAATTGAGAAAAAGGGAAGGAGAAAATTACACCACCATGCAACGCCTGTACACGTGCATCAAGGTGAGACTTGAAACAGAAGAGAAATACATTAATTGTTATCCACTTTTCCTTGTTATTTATATGATAATTACCCCTGGATTACTTTATTTGTTTTTCTAATTTCTTTCTTACCTTACAAACAACTACAAAATCTAAATAGAAATATTTCCTAAATATACGGAATATTTTACATATTGTTCTATGCATACAGGTTACGCATGAGTGAGAAAGAGTACACACCAAAGGAAAATATTAGGTAAAAACTAGCCAAAAGTATCTACTACTCAAAAGAGGTTTCGCTGACACAATCGAACAATAATTAATTGCTTATATGACTTAGAAAGACAGGAATTAATACATTTTCATATTCAACTTCAACTATGTGCCAATCTTTAGATGAAACCCGAAGAGGATCCTTTTTCGAGGAGGATTTTGTTGACTAGTTTACTAGGTATTTCTACAAAGATAATTATGGCGAAGATATTCTAAAGACTTTTTTCTGTTTTACAATCATTTGTTTTTTCTAACTAACGCTTTTAGGTATGCACCCTCGTCCTCGTCTCCGATCCCAACATCTTTTCCTTTTACCTATCTCTTAGTTCTGTCTTCACCGAATCGTAGGATTAAAGAAATCTCTGCGGAACAGTTTGGTATTATTTATCTGTGATATATGGATTGAAATAACAACTTGTATTTTTGTATCCAGAAAGGATATACAAAGAAGACTGAAGAAAAAAGGACTCCATCCTATATTACTTAATATCAGACCTTATACTAAATATCTGGGGATTTTCTCTTTTTAGAAACACAACCAAAAAAGGTACAAGCAAAAGACCCGTTTTATACGACAAAGCCACTTCCTAAGTAAGATATGGTTTTTAGGCAAAAGGATCTTAGTCAATTTCAAATAATAAATGGTTAATGCAAAAACGTGTGTCTTAAGATTATGATAATGTACAGAAAGGTGAACTACTAGAAGGCTTTGTATTGTACATAGAAGAAAGAAGGTGTAAAAAAAAGTGAGTATCGGAAAATAGAAAAAGAGGGCAAAGGGCGTATCAAAACAAGTACTCCTTGTTGGAATAAATAGTCTTGTTGGAATAAATAGTGTTGGAATTCCAGGGTAACTATTAGGACTATAACGAAGAAAGATGCCCCAGGAAGGATTAGTAGACAAATTAGAGAGGCAAGCCCCACTCACAGAGCAAACATGTAATGTAACTAAAATCAAAAATATACAAGGAAACGAGGCATCTAGACAAAAAAAAGATATCTAACTGAAGTGATTTCCTGTTTTGTCCATAAAAGTATAGGTAATGCTTAGAAAAGTTTGAGAGGAGGTTCTTTGTGTTACAAATATTTAAACGTGGTGATCTTGTTAACTTACATCGATTGCAGAAATTTTTATCTACGTTTGGAAAATGAAAATGTAGTCCGCTAAGGGACTCATACCTCTTTTAGTAGATAAGTGCCTCTCGCATGTTCCTTTCTTTCCTGGTGTTAGATTTCCCTGCACACAGAACTAGCGGATCCTTTTCCTTTTCTGTGCATGTATAATATTTCTCCTAAATTATTACTCTTTTCTTATATTCTGAATGTAAGCTGTCATTGGTGGGATTTCCAAATTTCATGGGCGAATAAAAAATAGAAAATGTTGTAATTCTAGAAGTCCTTTTCTTTACTGATTAATTAAAACTTTGTTGACACACCTTTCACGATTCTATCTTTCTCTAAGATCTTTTCTGAAGTATGATGATGGGTTATTGGTATAGCATATGTTCCCCCTTAGTTCAACTATTTCTCAAGAGAGGATGAATGTCCTGTCCGGAGTATTCGTTCTTCCACCTAGAAAAAAAAAAGAGTTCGTTGCGAGCTTTGGTGGATATTCATTGTACTATAAATTCTAATAAATGGTATTTTCTCCTTATCTCAAGAGATACTTAGTCAATCAACATGGGTTCTTCTTCTATCTAGACTAGGTAGTAATAAAAGGAATATTTAGATTCAAATGGAAATCCTATGCTTCATAATTTCATGTAGAAACCCAATCTTTTTTTAACCATTTCATTTTAATACAAGTGAAAAATCTAGCATGAGTAGCAGGTAACGGTTGTTTACTATATGTTTTTCTATTTGACTTAATAATTTGACTTCATAATGTATTTGATCCCTCGACTACCCATCTATGCTCTCTGTCTCTCTTTGCTTGGGTTCTTTCCTGTGCCTTACTTTTTTTATTTTGAGAAAATTAGTCATAAGCATAATCCTTTTTTAGTTTTTGTCCTATTTCAACATTTCGGGAATCAAAAATATTTATTTGCGTTTTTATTACTTAGAAATGCCATTTACGTTGACCTAGGAGAATCTTTGTTGTTATTTCTGTGTGCTCCGCTCTTTTCCCAACCCTGGTTTTGTGTTTATTTATATGGGTATGTAACGAAATTAATAATAGTCAAATAGTAATATAATAATAATAATAGATAGAGTATAGCTGAGTTCTGTGAAACAAGGCCTATTATCCAGAAGAGGTTCGGTCGTTTAAGACTAATAATGAAATATAAAAAAAGGGATCAAGGTCTTTGGCACATAAAGCATTTCTCCAGAACCATAAAAGGCGGTGGGTAACAATATAGAAAGTTCATTTAGTCCACAAAACGTACCTTATTATTTCATTGAAATTATTTCATTTAGAGAACTATATATAATATAAACAAGTGTATCTAGTGTTATATTAGATGCATAGCCATACTTGTTACGAAAACAGCGTTACTGTACAACTTTCTATTCTAGTAAGAAGACTTAATAAACGCACAAATGGTAACATAGAAAAACTAATAATATGGATGTAACCGGTAAATATCTCACGTTCTTATGACTCCAAATATCGTTACTAAGCTCGCATTTATAAGGACACCACTTTTTCACTGATCTGCAATACGTACACAAAAAAAGTAGCTAAAGAATGTATTTTCTGCTTATTTATAGGCACCCAAGATCAATTAACAGAATCTATCAATCTAAGAAGAATTCCCACGATTTCCTTCTTGCTGTCCAGACTTTACTTTGTTTTATCTGTGTTCATCATCGCGTTTAGGTACTTCCTACTTATACAACCTTAGTGCCAACCTACCAAGGAATATTTCCTTTTTGTTACTAAGCCTCTGCGCTGTGTTCCAACTCTTTGTTTTTACCTCCTTCCTTCCTTCGTTCCATTATGTTCAAACAAGGCCGTCGTTTCTATCTTTTCTTTGATTGTTTCTTTTTTTTTTTTTACTAAATAGGGAGATTCCAACTCATGTCTTTGACAATACTAGGTTAATTCTTTGGATACGGGGAAATCAAAATAGAATTGATAACAAATAGAAGGAGCTTCCTTTTCATTTAATCGCAAAAGTCAAAGTCACTCATACTGTACTGAGGACAAGTGCTCTATGGTAGTGAACTCTGATTAGTTGGACTAATATAGAAAGAGAAATAAGAGCAATTAAGGGAGAGGACATCCTATAAGAAAAGAATAACTCCAACCAAACCTGGACACCTCCTTTAGTTGTTTTGACTACTTCAGTAAGGATCAAAGATCGGGCACCTAAAGAAATATGCGTGAGGTACTATCTCCTCTACTGTTCTAACTAATGACAAATGTTAGAAAAAATTAGAAAAATAGCATCCTAAGGAATAGTAATGGATACAACTTGCAAAAGCCCTTTAAGTAAGGTATAGACACTTTTTGATTCTGGTCTTTCTGAGGTATGAGCTTAAGTAAATGACAAGATTCTTTTCGAACAGTTTCCCTGTGGTTTTACTTTTGTTGAAGGATATTGGTAGTTTTTTCTATACTTTTCTCTTTTTTCTATGATCTTTGTTTACTTTGTTTGGTATGAGTCCTAGCTCGCCTTCCTTATTTTGTGATATATCTTCTTTTATTTCTTTTTTTATGGGTCTAGTAAATACGTTTCCTAAGCGCCATGACAAACACTGTTATTTCTAGTTCTATATATAAATAGCCCGATCATTTCACAGAGTGTGCCAAAAAGAACTTCTTTTTGAATATTTTTTCATTTAATGGTTAAAGGAGAACTGATTGTAGTAAGAGTCGTGTTCCACATGATGATATGATGCAGTGACTTCTATGAACATTTGGTACTAAGACACCAACCCTAGATATAGTAACTCCCAAATACTCTACCTGACCTGCTGCAGGTAAAGACCTAGGTAAATCATGAGTTTCTTAGTTCTTTCTTAGAAAAAAACTCTTCTCTCTTCATAAATGTAAATTAAAGCAACCTGACTCTCTAACTCAAGATTTAGAAATCAAAAAAAAAAAAAGGCTGCTATATAAAAAGGTGTGAGGGAAGACAATATGATGAGACAAGGAAAAACATTGTGTTAACAAAAAGAGTTATCTCATTCATAGACAAGAATGACAAATTTCATACATAACTCATATCTTTATTTATTATTTATTGCTCTAACATAACGCCGTTCTAAAAAAAAGCTAAGTTTCAAAAAAAAAAAAAAAGACTATGATCTTGTCCGAAGGGTTTGGTTTAGCTCCCGTAGATGATGAGAAAATAGGCGAAGTCCTGGAATTGTATGTAATTAATTAGAGAGACCGGATAAATGCAGTACAAAGCAGTACTTAGCCTTTTGGTTTCCAGAGATGCACAACTCTATAAATGCTCCCAGCACATACGGAAGAGAAACTATTTGCCGAATGTTACTAAGAAAAACTAAAGAAATAATCTATTTTTGCGTATGCTTGGCCGACTCTCTATTACTTTCTATTCACTATTCACGAATTTCTTCTCTTTCCTTTCTTTTCTTTAAGAACGACAGTAATTCCAAGCACGAAATTTTAGATATTTTCCCGGGGGGGTTTCGCCGTTGTAGAATATTCTAAACCAAGTGTTCCTTTTCGTCGATTTTAGTACGCTTATTGCTTTCTTCTATCTTTTTGATCTCTATTTAGCCTAGCAGCGGAAGTAGAATCTAGAATTGTAGATAGTAGAACATCTTTTGTAAACAGAAAATAAAATGGGGGTAGGGTAGTCCTCCTTATTTGCAAATAGATTCATATTCATTTTGGAATTTCTTCTAAAACAACTATTATATAAGAAAAACTCTATTTACTAACTATAACCAGGTATCCATAATTCCGAAGAAGCCTTGTTGTCTGTCTAACTACATGGGGACATAAGGTATCGGGCAATATAGCTATCTACATTAGAATTACTAATAATACTAAATCCTATTTGTGTTTATGAGTTAACTGTTGGTTATCTTCTCTGTTCTATTCGATTTAGAAGAGGTTTGTCTTCGATTCCTCTATTTCTATCTTCCTTCTCTCTTACTTGTAAATGTTTTCTATATAGCCAAACGATACCACCACCATCCTATATTCTACACTCTATAAATAATTGACTACCACAAGATTACTACGCTTTATCCCTTTATCTAGGACATGAGGTGTACTCCTTTTACTAACTGAATCTATATTTTATCCTCTCCTCCTTATGGACTACTGAAATTCCTTATACCCAAAGAAAGAGACAGATAACAGATAGAAAGATATAGAAGGGCTTATATAGAAATTTCTATTACTAGAACATTAGTAGTAGAATACTAGAATAGTCATTTTGGTCATTAGTTTCTATTTCATGCATCTTATTCCTATCTTTCTTCTGCACCGTCTATGTTCAAATTGATTCATCTAGCTTTACTTTATTGGTTCGTGAAATTTGTACACACTGAGGCATTAAACATTAAGACAGCGGAGGAAGTCTAATTGGAGTATATATCCGCAACTATTACATACAAATAATATATAGTAGACAAAATTCTATCTATAAAATTTCGACATATGTGATATATGTGATAATCTAATTAAAAAGAACTTTTTATTTTAAACAAACCTAACTAAACTGGGCTTCTTTATGCGTGTTCTCGTCGATTTAATGTTGTACAATCCTCTTCTTAGAATTTCACATTCATCGTAGAGAAGATCTGAACATTTCATTTCTTTATATATATTTACTTTACACAAGTTTGGAATATCATAAAAAGCTATTGCAGAGGCTCATCCGAGAATACCTTATTTCCATTTTTTGAAAGTCTTTACGCACCCAGAAACTTAAGAATAATTAGGAGTTGTAAACACATAAATATCCTTAGAGAACATTGTACTGATATACAATACAGAAAAATAGGAAAGGGCTATAAATAAAGACAACAAATTTCAAAAGAGCTGTCATAAATAATCAATAAAGATAATAAGATAGAAAAAGAAATTCTTGGTTTTTACGTAAAGTACCCTGCCTTTCACTTTCCATTATGTAAAACAATAAAAAAAATACGATGCACGAAAAAAAAATGTATCTTTGGAGATCTTTTAATAAGGTTCCTTCTCTTTCACAGTTATAACTTAAACGTAACATTACTTCTTCGAACTTCTAAAAAAAAGTTGTATATGAAACTACTCATAGCCATCCCAGCCCCAAATAAATAATAAATCAACTGTATATCTATCTACTTATGGACGCCAAACGGACTTCGCTTTCATTTATTTCTTAGCTTCTTATTTTTCCGTGGAATCTATTCTCTCTAGTTTCTCTTTTACTGCTATGTATGCACTTACCATGTTGTTATTTATATGTTATGGAATCCATGCCATGTGGAACGATAGATAAGAATGTGATTAAGAATTCTATTTATTATGCGCCGTTGAAATCTATTTTGGAAATGACTACTAACTAATATACTGTATCTTAGCTTTGGGTTTATTTCATATGGCGCAAGCGGTAATGTTTTTTCGTAACTGTCGATTTGGCAGGTTAATTAAGTAGGCATGGGATGGAGGATATATCTCTAACACGTAGAATAGAAGTCCTTTCATTTTGGATAGAATAGTTGGATAGAGGGATATAGAAAAAGGGCAAAAATAGAGATTCTTCTAGGATAGGACCCGCCAGCAGGAACTCTCACAGATAGCAAAAAGACTAATTGCAAAGTTTATGGTAAAAAACTTATTAACACAGCATGCACATATCCTAAGAAATGAAGGAATTCGTTTACAATTAATTACAAAAAAAAAGCATAGAAAGAGGAGAGTAAGATACTGGTAGATAAGACACAACACAACGTCCTGGCAAAGAAGGATATCCTTCTAGGGTATAAATAAGACAGGGGGCCACTAAGATTAGGTTATTTTTATGAAGAATCTCTACATATCTACTGTCACCATCATTCAATCAATGAGAAATAATTGATTTTTTCGGTGTAATTAAGATGTCCTCCAGTATAAACGACAAGGGGAGTACACTGGCTTTCACAAAATATTGGCTTTATCATATAACAACTAACTAGAATAAATAACTACAGGTTTTTATACCTAACCCGCCTACATCATTGTTTTCCACTATTTTTCTTTACTCCATTTTCCCTACTTAAAACTTCTACTAATAACTAAGAAAGGTATAAGGGAAGACCCACAGGATATGAAGTTATGACTTCTATTTTCATGTTACACCAAAGTTAAGGGCAAACAGCAGAAAGAATTAGTATTCTCGCGCACATATACAAAAAATAAAATCCTTTCTATTTGCAGCTGTTATTTCGTATTGTTTAGATTTTTTATCCCAAAAAGAACTCTGGAAAAACGTGTTCTGAGTAAAAATGATACTTGTCGTGGAGTATTTTTCTTTTTTTTCTCTATTAGAACTATTTCTACAATAACTATTCATAATTAGAGCAGCTTGAGAGATTCCGGTTTGATATGCACTACTAGTGTTTCTTTTTCCTTATCCTTATAAAATAACCCTAATTTTTAATCATCAGTTGCAGAATACTTTCGTCATTTTTGGGAGTGTTTATACCTTTCAACTTTTTTTTAGACTCATTATTTATTTTAAAAGAATGCACGCTCTTATCTCAGCATATAGTTTGTGTTTATGATTGTTGTTGTACACAACTCTTATTTATTAACAACAATTGAAGAAGGGAAAGGAAGGGGAGATATTTATAAACGAACGAGGAGAAAAAGACGTATAGTATAGTAGGATCTTTTTAAAACATAGAAGATATCATCTTGTCAAGAACAATAAATAATATGGAATATTATATATATATATAATGAACCCCGTAAGAGCATACAGCCCATAAGAGAATTTGAAATACATATTGCACCACATTTCCTACACGCTAACTAAAGGGTATCTCGACTCGGTTACAATGCTTTAGGTTTTTGTGTACTCACAAGAACACTTCTTTAAAAATCTTATCTAAACACCCTTTTTTTAACTCCAAATTCCAACCGATACGCATTTTTGAATACAGCTTTTGTGTAATTCGAGGCGTAATCTCTATAGAGTGTACTAATACAGAACTCAAGAATATTGAACGTAGTTATGATAGAAATATGTAGAAATCGAAAGAAATGCGGAAAATCGCTTATATGAAAGCAGAAGACAACAGACATTTAGAGTTCTATTGGATAACTTGATACACTTTCTAATTTTCTAATATTTTTGACTCATTTTAAAGAGTCATTTATCCACTATCCACATATATCCTCCTATACCTACCTATATAGTCAGTCGGTGGGCGTAGAAGTTATCCAATCCAGTGCAAGAAGTATTGTTTGTTTTGTTACCCATAAATTCAGTGGATTTTTTAGTTTGACTTATCGAATTTTAGACTATGTAGTTATTATTTCTCTTCATATAAGAGCAGTTGTAATCTACCTAGAACTCTTACTTACATCTGTAGTTAATGACATTTAAGTCCTACCTTACGCCTCACCGCATTATAGAGTTTTAGAAATTCTTAGATAGTTATGACCTACCCTGTTTACTTACTAATTGACTTTTCCGGTAATCTAAATGAGGAGGATGCCCTTAATATTTCATAAAAAATAGTGAAATTAATAACTCGTTCAACGACTGTTTGTTGTTGTCTTCTGGAAAAAAAGAATAGAGGAAAGCTTGAATACAGCGAATACGTTGCTATATGTCCACAAAGTACCAAATAGATTATTCTATAAAATTGGAGTTTCCCTATAATCATACTTCAATCTATGCTTTATGTTAAAAAGAAGAAAATCTAAAAAGAAAGGAAAGAGCTTTTCTCAGATATTAAGAACGAAAAAGTGACGAACCAGTTGATTGAGTGCGTATAGATCTCTATATTTCAAATTTTTAAGGATGAAACATGATTAGTTAGCATAAAAATGAGTTAGCATAAAAGAGAAATCAGAAATCACGGCAATCAATAAACCCGCAGTAGTCTTTGAATCTATTGTGCCAATTTTGAAAGAAATTGCTTCTAAATAGAATAAATAGATTGGTAGATAAAGAACTCCGCATATATGGAAATATGGAAATATCGAGACATAAAATCTGATATAACTAGACTAGTCTAAAAATTGATGTCAATCCTTCGACAAACACGCCTGAATTTATGTTGATTTTCAAAAACTAGAAAAGGAATCTACGAAGAGAGAAAAAGATAGAAAAGCAGCCCAACAAGGCCTGTCTAATTTTCTTATTATAGATTATCTAGATTATCTAGAATAGAAACGAATAAAAGAGATCATGACATAAATAAATACAACACAATAAATACTAGTAGCGCACTGGGTTTATTAGTATTAGGAAACGGTAAACTGCTTAATAATGTACATTACTACCATATAGAAGGATGATCTAAGGGATGGCTGATCTGATTTGAATCGTTGAATAGCAGCAAGGACATAAGGACATAATAGAGGTAAGAAGGAAAATGAATTCTAAATTTCTAACTAATAATAATAATAATAGGTACGTAGAGATACTAACTAATATATTTCCTTAATTTCTCTGAATACGAGGGAATAGTAGTGGTTATTATTTAGAACAAGTCATAAAAAAGGGACTCTTCTATACTTTTACGCTTATGGAATCTAATAAATAGTAGGTATCTAATTTTTCTAAAACACGCTCTAATTTCTACTAATTACTAATACAAAGTACTTTCTAACTTTATATACTATAATACTCTACAAGGACAAGCCAGGGAGACTTTGGATTTGGCGGGGCGGTTTATGAAGAGGTGCCAGAGTTCTAAAAAGATGACATATTACGTTAACAACCAGTTCTGCGGAAATAGAGAGTTACGTAGAAAAACTATGCCATTTTTAAGCTGACTAGAAGAGTCGTTTTTGTGGCTAGGCAACACCTTTAGAATTTCCTTTGACAAAAAAAGAAAGAATTCAGCTTTGATTTCTCTTACAAGCATTCTTCCTTATTTATTAGATATTAGAAAATATTAGAAGTTTTTGACTTTTCCTTAATTAGACTCACAAAAAATTTTTGAACCTTCAATTAGAAATTTTGAAATGAAAAGAGACGTCTTTGCTTGATATTGATTTGATTGACTCTATTCTAGCAGCCGATAACCCAAATGTTTATTCAGAGATTTAAAGAGAAAAAACGAGATACTACATTGTACGGATTTTGACTAAAGGACTCCTTAGAGAGAAAAATGGAATGACGTCTATTATGTTTTCTAATCTATATCTATCACCGGCATTACTAAAAAAAAAAAAAGGGCAGGAATTCGACTCAAATGAGTAGGCAAAATAGTTCAGTATAAAATAATAGACTTTCACTTTCTTGTCGTCTTCCGTTTTAAATGTTTCTAGAAATGAGAATGGGGCTAGTTTAGATTAGATTTACATGTTTCGTTGTACTTTACCAAGAATTTAGACAACTATCTATATATATCTAATTAGATATATATTATGTGATGTGCTATAGGCAGTCCAAAAAGTCTTGATTGATGTCCTAATCATCAAAAAGAAAGTACTTGTTGATAATACAATAAATAAAAGGATAGTAAGAATTATAGAAGAAATGCAAAAAAGTATGGATTCTAATAAATATGTTTTGCTTTGGTACACACGCGCAAATACTAGAAAATTCTAGTAAGCTATAGGACGCTTTAGATATTCTTACCCAGAAAGGATTTCTTTTGTAAAGGAATTCGTTATGTCCCTTGCCTTGCTTACACCCAACTTTTGTTAACTAATTGACAACAAACAGTAATTGTTATCTTTAGTTTGACAGGCTTAGTGTCTATTCTCATTGGTTTTGGCTATCATACTTACAACTCTTCGTTCCCTTGGTTTGGTTCCTTTGTTACTTATTTTTTTTTGAAGAATTCTCTACTCGATTCTAAGGTTTTTCTTTATTTTACCTAGTTATCTAGAAGGAAATTGATTAATCTAGAATAGTCACTAAATTTCCACGCATTCTGTATAGCTTAGAGAATTCAATATTGAAAAAATGAACTTACACCGACATGATAATTAATCATAATAAAAAGAAAATAGAGAATCTGCAAGACTACTAACTAAAAAGTCAAGTTATCCCCAAATCCTACCTTTACTTTACTCGTTGACTCATGATTATCCTCGAATATTTTTTAACTCTCCCAAATATTGGATAATATCCATTTGCTCTTGCTGCACAACTTACTGATCCTGAACGCTGAAATATTGATGAATGAATTAGAGAGAGACATAAATCATGAACACAGAAGTAAGATAAGACTCGAACGTTGTGATAGTTCAAACACAATTATCAAACACAATGAAAAATAATAGAATAAGGGGGTAATTTAATAGTGTATTTATTTGTGGTAGGATGGATCTGAGGACATAACAAGCTAATCCAGTTGAAGGACAAAGTAGGTCTGCTTCGTTTTTCTTTTTCAATCAATATTTGATGATTAAACCCACGATATCTTATTTTTTGTTTCTTTGGCACGATTTTTTAGTCTGTCTTTATTTTTTTTTCATACGAGTAATAGGAATAGTTGTAGTAGTGAGATAGAGAAGTAAGCTTTCCGATTTCCATTTGTTGTAAGAGATCTTACATAAGAGAAAACCGCAGAGGCATGCCGCTAACGAAAAATAGAAAAAAGCGCAGCCAATCAAAACAGAAATAGAAATTGTTGAACATCAAAAGAGACCTAATAAATAAATAAAAGAAGATGAGAATATTAAGTAAGTTGAAATCATAACAGTCAATTTTCAAAGACAGATCTAAACAAAGACTTAGAATTCCATATTTTCCAAACTGTTTTTTCCTTGTTGTATTATAGCTCTATGAAAAGTCATGGTTTTCGTTCATCTTTTTCTTCAACCATTATAAGTAACAGCTCTCTAACTTCCTTTTTCATTCTCCTGCGAAATTGAAAACACACTTGACGCCTTACCTATATAGTTGTAGTCCCTTATTAGTTATAGACTTAATATCAAACCTTCGACCCCTATATCTATCGTCGCCATAACTTAGTCTATGCAGCAGAATCAAGGCCTACAAAAAATTTTTAGACAAGACTCTAGTGAAAGAAAAACTTTTTATGAAATTGTTTAATTAAGTAAGTCATTTTTTGCTATACTACCTACCTATCTACTACCTATAGCTTTTGATTTTTATATTCTATTTGTCGGGTAACTCCTTGCGGAATCCTGGCTAATTTAGAGTGGCTTATATTAGATTAATTAGAAATTAGTAAATACCCACAGTTGTCTGTGTGTTGTGTATCATTTGTCTTACAGTAGCAGGTTAGGAGCAAGTTTGTTCTATAGATTTTGATATTCCAACCGCAATAAATGAATAGATATCTTTGTTCTGTTAATTAGAAAACATGTACGCTAGTTAGTACATGAATGTGTTGTGATCCAGAAATAGAAAGTAGTAAGGCAAAGGTAATGGTAATGCATACAGGGCTAAAAGCGACGAGGAGAAACATAGGTATAGTATAAACAAACTAGGAAAAGAATGTGATTGGAGAAAAATTGAAACAGAGAGAATTTTCAACTCTACCTTAACAAAAGCTTTTTATTCTTACTCTATCGACGAAAATATCATACTACTTGAGTTAAGCAACATTCTTTAAGCGTTTTCATTGTATCGCACCTACTAAATAAGTTTTCTTTTCTTCAATTTGGTTTCTTCTTGCCAAGGCCCTTTTTTTTTATCTCTTCGGTTGTGAATTATATCCCTCTATGATTTTTATTTACCTACAGCGAAATATGGTTTAAAAGATTCCATCCTTTACCATACAATCAACATAATTAGTAATTGGGGGGACTACTACTACTACTACTACTACTAAGGCTCAACTAACACTAAGAGAACGATTTATAGCCCTCCTCCGCCATATCAAGCTAACAAAATAAGCCCAGCCTTCTTTTATAAAATTGACATCTTAAGCAATTCTCAAAGTCAATCCATTAAAGATGAAAGAGCAAAAGTTCCACCTATTTATTATGCACAGTAGAACAAGAATGTTCCGGTTAGACAAAGTGCTCTCACTCTCCCGAACTATATGGCACCCATTCAAGTCTTACTTGGGAAAAAAGGTTAGATTCCAGTAATGAAATTCTCGGGCTTTCTTCTATATTTACTATGAAATGAAAATACGCGTCATAACAATCACAAATGAATCTTCTTCTTGTCTCTATTCATATCTAAATTTCTTATTTTATTGACTTTTTTCTCTCCCGGTTTCTAGTGAAAGCATTTTTACACACTTGGAAATAGAACGAATTCTGCTACAGCGAACGCTATATGTCCTTACTAACTCTTCAAAGACAGAGAACATAAAATAGAAGGTTGTATAATTATCGATGCTAAATGTCAAAAGCGTGGGTGTTTGTGTCAAGTTTACAAAAACATTGAACTGGGTGCACATAATTTTGGGTAGAGAAGATATGATGCCCACAAAAAAGAAAACATCTATTATAAAAAGAGTGTGAGGAGGAAACTAATAGAAGCAGTACAGGAAATAGAATCAGAAAGGAGATTGGTGAAATTCTCAAATATTAGAACTTTTCTAACTACGATAAGAAAAGTCAATATAGGAATTGCCTCTTTTTACTCTTGAAATTCTCTGACTCTGCTCTCTCGCGTACCTAAAAGTTTTTTTTTTAGTAAGTAACTCTAATATAGCCAATGTGAAAATAAAGAAATGTTCATACTATAGACAAGAATCTAGAACAACGGATATGTGTGGTATAAAGAAAATAGATCTACTGGATAGAAGTCGTTATATAGCGAATATAGTTCAGAAAGGAAATACCCTCAATTCCATCCAAACAAAAATAGAGAAGAAGGGAACCCCGTAATCGTAATATAGATAATATAGATCTAAAAGTAAAGAACTATAATCAAAGAATGACAGATTTCTAGCGTCACACCTAATTAATGTTACAACGAAGACTAAAGAAAAGAAACTGTAACATATGGGCAATAATGTTTCTCATACTTTTTCTAAGGAATGTGGAACTCCTTTTTTCTATTTTTTATCCAATTCAAGATCTTTGGTTTGCTCTTATCGATTTTATCGAATAAATATTCCGTGAAAGATAATAAACCTATTACTACTACTATTATTACTAAAAGAGGATTACATAATGGAAAGAGAACTTCTCATTTCCAAACTAGAAGAGAACAAGGACAACCCAAGGTTGAGGTAATCAACGGTATAAGCCCCAGAAGATCCGCGAATATAGAATATAGAACAGTACATAAATTGAAGTACTGCCAATGTAAATGGAAACGTTTCTCAATCAGTTCTACTACTCTTCTCGACTATTTACCACCTATTTGAGACGTTGTAATGGAAAATTGAAATAGCTAGTGGAAAATCATGTACCTTTGCGGAAACATATGCCTTATCTATCTTGTTGGCACGTATACTAAAGAGAATCCTCTATCTTCTTCAACAATTCAAAAAGAAAAGTTGTGATTGATTATGGGTTAAAACTACAAGAAAATGACACTGCACACATATAGTATCGAAGTAACAACAGTAGTCGCCTATTCCTTAATAATGGTAAGGGCAGATTTAAACGGATAATGAGAAAAAGTAAAGAAAAAGAAAGTTTTTTTCCATTTTCGATCTAATAAAACTAATAAAAAGTCTCTCCTGACGAATGATAACTCACCAAGAAAGTTTCATATCGTTTCCCTTCCACTTCATCTTCATAAAGTAAAGAGTCATTAGATTCCATAGAGCTTGAAATGGTTTATATCGAAATATCAAAACACCTACTAAAAGTCGACTCCGTGTTAAAAAAATGAAAATCAAAAATGCGCATGCAAAAAACAGCCGAGAACAACTACTCTAAGGAAGACTTTGTTTATGTTGATCAATTAATTATGCGTTCAGCTTTTTATCTAAATTGGCAAGGTTGGGTACATCTCTGAAAGAAAAGAATAGCTGGGAAGATACAATACTTCCGAATCGTGAAATGGATTTCTGTACGTGTCCACCCTTTGTCGAATAAGGATTAAATGTACAAGCGTGAATTCCTCTAATCAGTAAATAATTGTCATAAACATTATTTATAGGGTCCTTGTCTAGAGTTGAAAACACAGCCGAAAAAAATAGTACATTTTGACAATATTTTATTCTGCGTTGCGGGATGTATTTCTCGTTGTTTACTATATACGTATAGTAAGCTGCTCTTATAAGAAGGTGTATGTAAGAAGAACTCATCGTGGTGGAAAGGAATGAAAAATAAAAAACTCAAGGAAAAGAAATAATCTGGATTAGACTTTTTTTATTATACTTCAAGGAATAACACTCACACCAACATATTTGTTTTCGCTGAATATCGTATGGAACAAGGAGATTTTTGTGCAATAAGTCATAAATCCGTAATCCGTGCTTTTAGGGGTATTGTAGTTATGATCTATTGGTATATGCAATATCATTTCGTGTGTTCTTTTTTTTTTTTTTGAGGGGAATTTAGGAATGCTTTATTAGTCTTAAGAAATTTCTATTTATTTCTATTTAGAGAAGATAGAAGAGGACAGCAAAGAGTTATCTCATTCAGACAAAGAAAAAAATAAGTCATAAAACATATTGCGAATAAGTGGAACTAGAACTAGAGCATAAATAAATAAATAATAAGGGATAGGTTGATGTGATGTATTATCTATTATTAGTATTTATTAGTGACTAGGTAGAATTCTTACAAGTTACAAGAGCCATTTAAGGAATTAAGAAGATCTTTCACTTTCTATTTTTTATATAGTTATATATATGCATCCAAAAAAGAGTTCAGGAAGGAAAGTTGTATTCGTCCTATATTACCTTACCCGATTCGACAACTTTTGAAAGGGGCTCGCGTAACAACTCTCAACTTGCCCAACCATTTCCTCTACCTATGTGCTATAAATTCTTTATTATCATCAGTTAAGTAGACAAAAAAACTTGTCGTAAATATTATAGAATAGAAGAGTCACCATTTATGTAGTTAGAGTAGTTAGAATACCCTACCCTTTATTACACAAGTCCAACAAACACCTACTTTCTAAGATGTTAAAGTAAAGAATAGAGCTAAAACGAGAGTATTATCGACTTCTAAAAACTCTAAAAACCAGGCAACAAACTCAACCATTAACTAGAAAGAAGACGTAGCCTTGGCAAAAGGAAACTTGAGGTAGCAAGCACATATTCTTCTTCCTTAGTGACGTATTTCAACTATTTATTATGAGAAAAGTTATATATCTTTATGATTGTGTCTGAAAGGTGGCTTATTAAGGAGTACTAGTACTAGATCCAAAACTAAGTCAATTTTTTGATTTCTTTACCACGTGTCAACTGGGCAGGAGTACAAGAAATTTACGACTTCATTACCCTTTCTTTCTTTTTAGATCTATAATATTTTACATATACATATAATGAAAGTGCAAATGTAGTTATAGTAGTTCTTTTTTCACTTTTTATTTCCATCTCCAGTATCTTCTCATTCTACTGTTTGTTATTGCGAAATATAGTAGATAGTAGGGGGCATATACAAAATGAAAAGCTAGAGTAGTGCTGCGTTGTTGCATGTAATTGATCGATCAATTTTTGGTCTAAGTTTTTTTTTATCCTTCTTTAGTTTTGTAATGTAAGTCTTTTTTTGCTGTTACTGAACATAAAGAAGAAAAAGTTAGAATTTGAGTACAATCCCCCCTTTATTATTATTATTTCATTATTATCTAGTAAATGTTGGGCCTAGGCCTAGATAGTTATATATTATGGCCTACTTAACACTCTACTTAAATACATTAATAATCAGCGGGAGTAACAACCAACAAGGATAAATTAGAAATCTTTACCAAAAACAACGCGTAAAGAATACCTATTTTTAGACCTTGATTTAAAAACTAGTTAGGTAGAGGATCGATATTCTTACTTAGTACTTAAATGATTCTAATTTCCTTTACTTGATATTATTTCTTAAAAATAGATTCTTGGCCAAGTTTTATAAACATCGAATTGTTCATATCCAATCCAAAAGAAAGAAAATAACGCTCTAACGAATCTAATGAAATTCTTAAAAATATACGTGTAAATTAGATTGCCTTAAGACAGAAACACAGCATATCCTCCCATGACCCGAGATAGAAGCCAAAATGAAAATTTCAAGAGAAACCTAGGATTACCGCTACCTAATCTTACACACGAGGCGACTCCTTTCTACTGTTTATTTTGTAACATTTGGTGTCGTACTTAACTTTCTTTAGGTATGGTTTATAACCAGCATAGAGCAAGTACTTTTCAAAACTTTATCTTGGAATCTTATCTCCCTTATTTATGTCTTCTTCATAATCAGGGACATTTTCTCTTTCTTAGAAGCTCTCAAATTGGTTGAGTGAGAGAGTGAGTCAGTCTATTTTTTATATAAGGTAGTAGACCCTAGAAGTCCCATCTAAGTGTGAATGAAAAAGAAAGTTTTCAAATGTTTTGTAGGATCATGGCTTTATAGATTATAAAACTAATAAATAGAAGACGCAAGAAAACTAAGTCCCCAAAAAGTCTCAGGATTTATGTATATGTGTATATGTTGGAATTATACCAAGCATCCTTAGAAGTTACTATTTTTATATTGTATATTTTTCAAATTCCCTACTACCCCAATGTAAGATTGTAAGATGACACTTTTTCATTCTTACTAAAGGAGCTGGTTTAGAAAAGATCTTATTTTGGAGTTCGAAGTCTTGATTGTCTACTTGTTTTAGTTGTTAGATTTAGGAAGAAGTAATCGCCTGCTGAGTATTGTGCATATTCCTTTCGTGTCTAGATTATGCGGCGTCTTGGGAGAATGTCACTCATGAATTATTCATGATCTTACTTAGTTTAGTCATTATCACCATCTATAAAATACTTCAAGCAGTTGTTAATTTTTTTCTATTTCTATCTAAATTTCTTCTATTCTCTATAAAATAAAACACGATATGGTGTGTGTGTGAGAAGTACGTCCCTGATGATCTGGTTCTAAGATACTAATTGAATTTACCGAATCCTCCCTTATTAACCAACACAGAATAGTTACTCAACACTACTACAAAGATATAGTTAAACAAAGAATTGTCATATACTTTGATTTTTGATTGAAAAAAAAAAGATCTTGTTAGAAAGAAAATAAAAGCACTCTATTTAATTAAAAGAGGGTAGTTGTATTTCTTGTAGCTTGGATCTACTCTCTTATGGGCGACGGAGTTGAATTCTACAACTAATTAGTATACGTTTCTATAATTTTTCTGTTGTGTTGTTACTACACGCAGGCAAAAGTTTGGTACTCATGCTGTAGATTTACCTTATTATATATAATCAAGGTTATATAGAAATTACGTAGATTAGTCTTTAGTGTACTAAAGAGAAACGTAAGTCAATGGCTACTAACTAGTCACTGAATCAATTTTGTATGTATATTGCATTGCATGTGATTAGACTCCTTTATTTAGTTTAAGTAAAAGCTTTAATAAAGAAACTCCGTGTTATTTTTCGTTTTATGAAATGAAGTAAATAAAAATCTTGACTCTAGTACATGAAATAGAACTGCGCTAAAAATAATGTATTAACACTTAGATACTGTAGTATTATGGAAATTGTTGGTAATTAAAGTACACCTCAAGTATAAGGGAATTTGCCTACTTAAGGTAATTCCTATATCGCACATAGTAAGCTTCTTTCCCTATTTTCATCTTTTTTATATATTTACCTACTTCTTTTTGTCTAAGTTAGAGCTTTTCGAAATGTTCTTTTACCCTTTCTAAATAACTAAAATAACACAACTAAAGAGGTTTTGTAAAAAACGGTGTAAGCTCAACCATAATGCAGGAAGAAAACGATGTATTTAGATTAGAGGTATAGTACTAAGATTGGACTTAGAAATAATCATATGCAACTCAACCTATGACATTGCCAAAATTGGTTTACAAACGAGATCCTAGTTTGAAGATTCAGAGAATAAAAATACTGGCACAAGGGCATGGAAATAAATGAAAAAAATAGATGCATATTATTTTGTTAGTTGCCATAGATTCTTTATGTATTCTTTTAATAAAATCAATAACTTTCTTTGTGTTTGGAAAAAAATACTACAATACACTGCTGCGGGACACTTTCCCTTTGGTAAGATGCTCTACTGAATAAGAAATAAAATAAGAAATTTAGAGTCGTTTATACTCTTTCCTTATACTTCTCGGATACTTTGGGTTGTAGATACACAAGATATGTCTTTCTTTCTTTACCTATTTTTTATACCTAGAGACCTACCTAGAAAAAAGAAAAGTAGATATTTGACTTCTTAGTTCCTATAATGTCATCAGTAAAAAGTGTTTGCGTCGTCGAATCGTCTCTGCCTCGTACTTTGCATTAATTGGAAAAATAATCCATAAACGAGAATAAGGTATATTATTGTATTGACTTTGTTTGGGTATTTTGCAATGACTTTGATATTTCTGATGTTGAAGATTTTAGGACTTCCCTGTATCCTACGGATTCTCTTCGGTTTCATTTATTTAATAGAACAAGAAAGGTAGAAAAAGATTTATGTACGTACAGTGTACAGACCGAGGACTTTCCATCCTTTACAATAAAAACTGGCGTGCGTTGTTGGGCTATGTTGGGCTATATAGGGTATTCAGAAATGAAAGAGACAAAACAACAGGTTGAGTGAGAAAGAAAAACAGAAAGAGAGAGGACACCCTCCTCAAATACTTCTTAAATAGTGTAAAAAAGAATTAAGAGAAAGCACGTAAAAAGACTTTTCTGATGAAAAAAAGATCTATATAGTAAAGAATTCTCCAAGGGAAATGGTATCTTTTCATGCTCTGATAGCTTCCACCGGTTACAGAAAGGGTAGAAAAAAAAAAGCACTACTAACCCTAAGAATGTGCGCTTTTTTTTGTTTCGATTGTCTGCTTGTAGACTTAAGAAATCTATTACTACAAATTCAAAATATAGTTACGCTTAACGCGCGGGTCAGGTATAAAGGGATTACTATTGACTTTAGGAGCTATTGGCTTAGGTTGGTCCACTACAACACAAAAAAAGTTTCTATAGTCCAAAACAACTCTAAATTTTAATTGCAATTAACCAAAGCCTTAGAGTAGGTTATCCCTTTTTCCTGTAAATCCCCTTCCCTTCCCTTCCGTTATGTAATGTGTTTGAAGCATTGCGGTAGACTTGGTATCGAAAAATAGAAGATAAAGTAAAGACTCGTTCGTGGGATAAGGATATAATCTTTCTGTATGAAAAACTAGGTAAGAAAGGAAACGCGTTGTCCTCTCTGCTAATAAAATAAGACCCACCTCCTACAAATTCAAATTATTATATATAAGGCGTACTAGGCGTAAATGAAACAACATTAAAGGGAATAAAATGGAATAGAGGAATAGATATTATAGAATAGATCAAAAAGGAAGGGGCTTTTGTGGGCTTCCAGGCGAAAACAATAGACAATGTTCATTACCAAACTTGACGGAAGATAATGATATAGTGTAGACATTTGACATATCATACAGACCTGACTTACTCACTGAGGCCTTGTTTGCGTGTAGAAAAAGAAAAAAAAAGGAATCCTCGTGTCTTGGAATCCTTCTATAACCTTATTCTTAAAAGTCCTGTGTCTGTTTTATTCTCAGTTGGAAATTTCTCTAGTCAAATAGCAAACTTTTCACAAATTTATACGTTAAGAGTTCAGTTCTTTCCGATCATTTAATTCCTTTCTAAAATGCGTATCGTATAGAGCTTCCAGATTTTTGGTTTCCGTCCTGTGCGTATATAACTTTGTATTTCGTACTGGCTGGAAGGGTGATCTTCTTAGCCATGTTTTGATCCTGCCTCTTTCTTACTACATGATTGGAAAGATTAACAACCTAAGTTTTCTATTTTCTTCCTTAACAACTGAAACTGTGAGTAGGGAAACTCTCGTGGGTAAAAATCTAGCATAGTAAGATCGTCGACTGAATAGATAGTGCTCCTTTAGACTTACTTTTTTTTGAAATATTAATTCCTAACACAAAACAAATTTGAGAAATCCGACTAATTCCATTTCATTCTATGCTTTGGGAACATAGGCTTTCTTCATAACCATTATTCTATTCTTTAACATTTGCTACTTACCCGAAAAGGAAGAAATTTGGGCTATATCTCACTCAATCTTTTTATTTCTTAATTCTATTAATAATGTCAGTGTCTAGTAAATATCGCTTAAAAGGATTATCAATTAACGCAAGGTCAACTTTTGAGTGAAAATTCCTGTATTTCGTGACAAATGTCTAGACAAACAAATTCTTAACGCCAATAGGAAATCACGAGATAAAGTAAGAAATAGAGTAAGTAAAGGTAATCATTTCCAAGACTAGACAAAGTCGTAGACTCGGTGCCTATAAAAGAAATGTTACAAAAAGTGCTTCAAAAGACTTCGCTATAAACGTGTTGTACTAGTTTCCTCTAATCTAAAAAGGAAGTAGTTTTACACCTTAAACTCTTGGCTTTTTTTTTGACTTCACAATGAAACGAAATAGCACAACAAGACAAAAATCGTATCATTTCCAATCAATCCCACCATGAAAGAAAAGAATTACTGCGCCAAGCAACAAGAATAAGGACTCAGCAGAACTCTTTGACGCCAAATACTTTTATTTAAACCATATCAATCTCCTTCAACTGCGGTTTTAAAAGAATAAGAAAAATAAGAATTTCATAATAATTTTCATTTCTAAAATCTACAGTTTGCCTAAAAGAGGTCTTTATTTAAGGTTATATCTAGACTATATTATCTATGCCGCGTTCTGTGATAATGCATTGTGCTACAGTATATGAATTATTGTTGGATCTTGGAAATTTTTTATTTGGTTGGACTTGGATCTCCCCCTTTCTTGGTAGAAGGAATAGAGGGTAGTTTTTTTTAGAACATTTACGAACCCTTTTAGTAGACTAAATAGAGAGACAGCTGTGCACGATTTACTTACTACCTTTCCTACTATAGAATACATAGAGTATACAAAGAGAAATATATATGTCTTAGGCTAAAAAAATGAAAATTAGGCTGTTGAGTCGTTTAACCGTGATGACTGATCAAACTCAAACAGTGGTATAGAAAAAAGAAGGGTATTCTATTTTCATTTCCAAAAACTTTGAAAACATTGAAAAAATCACCCAAATAAATTCGTAATTTCGAGACTTTTTTACACGCGTGATTTTTTAGCGAAAATACCATTTCTAATTCGGTTCAAATCAAAGAAAGAATAGAAAACATCTGAATTCCCAAAGCACGCATTGTCTACATCATCTACCTGACATTATTCTATTATATGCTTGTATGTAATCCCTTTCTACTTTATTGTTTCCTAATTATGGGTAATTGGAGGATGACATAGAGGAAGCCTTGTACCTTTTATTCTTTATTCAGAAGCACAAGAGTGGCTTAGTCTAATATATTTTTTCTTTCATTTAATATTTACCATCCATTCTCCCACTAACATAGAATTATCCGCCGCGCTACCAACAAATAATCCTCGAGTCCCTTCTTGCTACCATACAGATTTTTTCTTTGTAATAATATAATATGAAACGTAGATGTAAGCCTAAAAAAAAAAAAAAAAGAGTTCTACAGTTTCTAAAAAAACCGATATGATTGATTCATAGTCTCTAAGCTTAATTAAAGAATAAAAAGAATCCATATTCCATGTATTAGTCCTAAAGTTTATATAGTTGTTTATATATATAGTTAGTATAGGTCGAGAACTAACAGTACTACTTCGGGAATATTCTTACTAACATTTCTAAGATTAATTAACATTCCTGGCGTTGACCAAATAACATCTATTTTCGAGACTATCTACACGCTACACGTCATTTTGGAGAGACAATAGATTTTAGAATCAATTGCTATTTTTGTATTTATTATAGAGTATAGAGACCTAGCTAGAAAGAATGTACTCATCACACAAGGATGTTTATTATGAGTTTATATGCCTCGCTCTATCTTGACAAAGTCCATTTTCCTTTACGCTCCTCCTCTTCGTTGTATTTCTCACTCTTCCGGCCGATTCGTCTTACAAAAACTGGGGTCTTTTCTAAGCAACTGTATTATAGAAAACTAGTCAATAAGGAAAAGCTCCTAGAAGCCAAGCAACCAAGATATCATTTTATCATCATAGGTAGGATTTGTATATTTTATTTTAGCCCAATTCTTGGTTTATATAGTTTAGTTAGCTGTTTTGTTCTAGTCCAAGGGATCCTGGAATGAAGAAAGTAGATGTACAGAGGTAATTATCATTGGTTTCCATTTAGCTTTGATATGCACTAAAGGAAAGTCATCCACGTATAGTAGATGTGTTGCTACAACTCGAGTTTCAATCTCTAAGGCTTCCGTGCTGCTAGTAACATTTCTCAAACGAATCCGCACAAGACAAAAGAAAAGAAATCCAAGAAAACATAAGCTTACAAAAGTTACAAAATCTTTAATTATTTTCATTTATATGAAGAATTTCAACATTTTAGTAATTTAGTATCTGGTGTAAACGCGCAGAAAAGGAGAATAGCTTAGATAGAGATCAGACGATTTTTAATTAGAGAGGAATAGAGAGAAGAATAGAATCTAGATGATAGATAGACGAGCAATACTTTGTGTCTCGATTTATTCACAAAAAAATAGGAAAAAGTTAGAGAAGAGATAGGGCAAATCTATTGATGAAATAATTTGTCGTGCCCCTGGTTTAGTTACGTTTTTAGTCCTTTAATTTCACTATCCTTCTTTACTTTTTGTTGAGTGGGTTTCTTTTATTCCATGCCATTTCTTATTCTGTATAATTCATTTTCTTACCTCGCTTTTTTGTCAGGAAGTCTCTGCTTAAGTTTAAAGATATGAATGAAAAGTACTTGGAAGGTTGGAATAAGGAAGGTACGGAGCGTATCTTATCTTATTATATATATTCCACACGATTAGCTTTTGCACTTTTTATTGGATTCGTTACATCATAATTCATAATGAAAAAGTAGAAGACTTCATTCAATGTCTTAAATCAGAACTTATGCTAGGAGGGAGCTATAAAAAGCAGTATAAAGTAAAGTGACTCTTAGGTTTCCCAGATTCCAATCAATCGTTATCTTTACAAATATAGAATCTTACCATAACTTCTATTTCTTGCTTTGCTCACGAAATGTAATACTTATCCACGTTTTACTTTTCTTCTTCTGTTCTATGATATTCTCCGTGTTTTTTCTTTAATCTATATTATATCTCTTCTTTACTCACTCGTAGTAATTACAGCATAAATGCTGAAGTATCTCGTTGTTTACCTAAAGAACAACTTCCTGTGGAATTTCGTAGATGCAGTATTAACGTGACATACGGGGTACGTCAGCTAAGAAATATTACTTGCTTAGCTGCTTTTTTTCTCTTTTTTTAACAGACTCTATTTCTACGACAGGGCCTTGGCTTGCAACAAATACATAATATCTCATGTATCTTCTCCATCCAAATATTAGTTGGGTAGTTTGGAGTTGATTCTAAGGCCTATCTATTAATCTATTAAACAAAAACCTCCTAGTATAAGTCTTTACTAGAAAAATCTAATAATTTCCCGTTCTTTATCACTGCTCGCTCGTGTAACAATGTGGTATGTAGTTCATTTCTAGTTCATTTTAAAGGAGTCCTGCTCGTCGATTAGAATTCTAAGGTTTATTTCTATTTAGTCCATTAGTCCACAGGTTGTCTTCCTTTGTCTATTGATTTTAGCAGTTGGTATACTTCCATTCCACGTACTTTATTGTTATTTGACCTTTATTAATAATTTCATAATCCTTTATTTACTCTTCTCCAAGTAGGAGAGGTTCTTTTCTGATTTTGTCTACTTCGAAGTTTTGGGGAGTTTTTAGTTAAAAAGTGACCCATGCAATCTTAGTACAATACTCGTTGCCCGACCCTTGCTTGTTGTTTCCGCAAAGAATCTTGCTACTCTCTATTCTCGGAACGATTCCTTCCTTATTTTGGTCATAATATTTTTATGAATGTCAACTTCATTCTGTATTTGCACAACATTCTCTTCTATTTTCTAGTTATTTGAGTTAGGATAGATATTGTAGTAAATCTTGTTAGGTAAAGAAAACGGTGTATGTATGTATGTATGGAGATCTCAGTTAAAGGCAAATACTCAGTCAGATAACGAAACACCAGTTTACAAGAAGAAAATTGACTCTCATTGAATAAGAAGGATTCTCAAAAAGGATTCAGCCACTAATCATCCCAAAAGGGTCTTTATCCCGCTAACCGACATACACTTCTTTCACCGAATCTCGCAACGCAAGACAGAAAAAGAAAAAAATGATAGCTTTCCAGAAAGGAAGCACCGAGGTACAAGTATTCAAATGGAAATGGCAAAAAAAGGGAGTACCTACAAAGTGAATTCGACTTTATTATCTAGTCAATTTATAGAACTTTTTTAGAACTTTTTTCTCAATTCCTTGCTTGCTATTTGCATCTCTCGCTTCCCTAGAAAATGCTCTTTCTTTCTAGGAAAAAAAAGGAATTTCTTCTTCCCCTGGGCGGAGGAAATCAGCCAAGAGAAGAAGAGAGCCTTTAACAACAACAGAGCAAAGAATTCAAATAACTAGGCAATCAAGTTAATGGATGGAATATGGCGAAATGGCTCTCCAGTTTTTCGAAATAAAAAAGGAAAGGAAGGCAAAGAAAGAATTAGACAAATAAGAAAAAGAAGGCACTTTGACGAATCCTTCTTTTTCCATTCAAAGAGAGAGAATGGATAGGCAGAAAAAAGAAAAGGGAGACTTTCTACTCCCTAGCATTTTCAGAGAAATGGGATTCTCTGCTTTAGAAAGCATCATAGATGTAATGTAACAATTAGCAATCGGAAATGAACGAAGAAAAAAAAGAGAGTCAAACAAAGAGTCAAGAAGGAGAAAGAAAGAAAGTCAGAAGAGATGGCGTAGGAATGTCTGAGCCGTCGTCATCGAATCGGCTTTCCAACCAAAAGAAAAGAAGCGAAGGCGGACTCAGAAAGAGAGCAAATGGCTTAGCAAGAAAGATGGGTGAGCCGATAAATGGCCCAGTTCCACGAGCAAGCCCTAGCCTAGTTAGATCTAGAGATGGGTGCTATCGAAGCGGTACATTCTTGGAGTAAAGCTCCATCAAGAAAGAAGTGTTGGCTGGAAGAAGAAGCTTAAATGCATTTACTAAAAAGTGGTGAAAATCTTACTGAGCCTCACTGCGAGGTCGGACTAGGATACGCATGGAATTTTTAGGTTAATAACTCGATTTGCATAAGTAAGTAAGCATGTCTTTGCTTGGGTTTTCCTTTTCATTCTGATCCCTCTTTTTTTTTCAGTTTTTTTCTCTTTTCAACACAAGTACAAGTCTTTCTATAAAAAGAATTATTCGAAAAGTCTTTGTTTGGATTATTGATCTTTCTTAGAATTTTGGGTCAAATAATAAGATATTTCGTTCTCTTTGAATCTGAAATAGTTTTTTCCTTGGTCTCTTTTCATTTTCATTCTTCTACACTTTCAACATTTCGGTTTCCGATTCGTAAAGGCTTTCTCATTCTAATTCCTACTAGTGCTGAAGTACCTAGTATTCCCATTCTCCCTGGCAGGCCTAGTCGCAGGCCATGGTATGGTATAATCTAGTGTTCTCTCCTCGAAGGATTCTATTCTTTTTCATGAACTCTTTGTTTGAATTTAAGTCAAAGTGGTATTTAATGTAGAATTTCCTAGTCTATTTTAACGTTTACTATTTCATAGACTTCTGTCCTTGCTTCTTTTTTTCCTTTCTTTTTAGTTGCATTTATTTCTCTTTCTTCTAGTTTTCTCATAGAAGATTCTACTACTTGCTTGTGTTAAAACTAATACTATACTATACTATACTATACTATACTATACTATGTTCGTTCCTTCTATGCCAGTGTTAGGGTTGGTATTTAGGGAAGGACTCCCTCTTTTCTTTTCCCCCTTTGGAAGCTGTGATATCTCTAGACGTCGTCTACGCACGAGCTCAGAATGGCTTCATTCAACTATTCTATTATCGCGGATCCTATCTTGATTTTAGGGTTGAGAAGAAGGAAAAACCCATTATTCCTAATCAATAAACAACGTCTTTCTTAGAGTGAGACTATTATGGATGCTGTCTTCATTACCACTTTTCTTCGTTCTTCAACTGAAATTGACTCTTTTGTCCTCTGTTCTGTCTTCTTCTTCTTTTTACCGATGGCCGAGTCAGAGGAAGCTTTTATTTTGAAGTCTTGGGTTCTTTCTTTGGTCTTCCTTTTTTTTTTCCTTATCTTATTAAGGCCCTGGACCCTGATTTCTTGTCTTATCTATAACTCGTTCGTCAATCTTTCTTCCTTCTTCTTTTTCCAGCTTGAGCATTCGTACCAACGTTTTCGTCCTTGGTCTGCTTGCTGGCGGAGATCTCCTCCCATTATTATTCTTCTTTCCTACTTCCTCCTTGCTTTCTTTTTTCTTTTTTTTCTCTCTTCCTTTGCTTTGCCTCTTGTCTTTGACTTTCTCTTTCTTTCTGGCTGGAGACGACGGGGCACTCACTCACTGGCCGTCAATAGTTATTTTCGTGGAGGAAGAATCCTTCTTATGGGGGGCTTATCGTCTTCTTGTGTTCTGTGCTCTCAGTTGAGTCTAGAAGCGAGATCTTGGCACGACTCTAAGGTTTTTTTCGTCTACCCCCTTTCTTTTTCTTTATCCCCATCTTTCTTATTCTGATCTTTCTTTCTTCTCTTATGAGAATTTGTTTGTGTTGTGAAAAGAAAGTGTAAGTAAGATAAATCCCTCTCATTCTCATTTTACTTAAAACCAGACTAAATACAGATCGATCCGACCTACTCATCTGACTTAATGTCTTAATTACGGAGATGGAGTTCACGGAACCTGCTTCTTTCTTTGTCTTTCTCTATTCATGCTTCTCTTCTGACATAGTCCAGGTCCTCGAATGTGATCTCCTTCTCCAATCGGAATATCTAACAAAAGTCTTTGTCTCAGTTCCGTCTTTGGCTTAGAGTTCTCTTGCGTACTTCGGGTCCCAAAGGTAGCTCCAATGCCTAAAAGAGATTGCAGTGTATGTTCTATTTCTTGGACCAGGGAGCCCCCTTTTTTCCTTCTCTCGCAAAGCAGCATTTCTTTCGTCTTGGGCCAGAGTCTTTCTTTTCTTTTGATGGAATTGGGTTTCTCCTTCCTCTCCTCTGTTCAGTTATTGGCCCAGACTTCTGAAATTCTTCTCTTTCTTTTTGGGCGCTGGGTTGACTGTGGAATCACCTACAACTCTTTACATAAACAATAACTTCCGTGATCTCTTGCTTGGTGTTGGTCTCTTCCTCTCAATGGAAATAGACTTGCTTTCTTTTTCTTCTCTTTTTTTCTGTCTAAATGAAATCATCCATTCAGGTTTTCCGCAATGGAAAATTGAAGCAGGTAATACCTTTTTTTCTTACCAGATCCTATTTGTTGGATTTCTATGTCTTTGTTTTTGAAGGACTATTTTATCCTCTCTTTTCCGAGATAGGACTCTACCTCCTCCTAGAATGCTTTCCATCATTTCGAAGATTTTTCTTTCTGGACAAGTAGAATTGATTTTTCCTATCTCCTTTTGCCTTCTGCGAGGATCTATTCCTCTCTCTTTCTTTTGTTCTGCCATTCGATTCTTTTTGCTGGCTGAGTGGATAAAGGCGGTAGCCATCGTTTCCGTCTTTTCCCTATCCTCTTATTTATTGGTTATCCAGTCTTTCTCTATGTCTTCTCGGTCTCTTCCGTCGGTTGCTCCTCTCTCCTTGGTGGATCAAGCTCCATCCAATACTCCATCCTTCTGCCAACTCCTTCTTCTTTTTGGTTTTCTTTTTTCTCTCTTTGCGGACTTTCTGTAGCATTTTCATTTTATTGCTGCTGCTCGTATCCATTCTTTGCCTTTCTCCTCATTCTCCAAAGATCGGTCAAAGACTCTGGGCTAAAAAGAAGCTCTCGACTCGGGACAATTCTTTCTCTCCTCTCTTCTAGAAGCTTTTTCAACTCTTCTATTTCTTTAGGTCGCTCTCTTTTTATTCCCATCCTCTCCTTTTCTTTTCTGGTAGTTTCGAGAAATGCCTTTAGCGATCTATTTCTAGTTCCGAGGTTTCTTCCGATTCCTTCCTGGCTAGTCTTGGGCTCGGTTTTGGGAAATCTCTCTCTGTTGTTCTCTGTCTTTAGGGCTTGTCCTCTTCTCTTTCTCCCTGGGATCCATTCCTGTCTATTCTCATGTCTGCTTCTTCTTTCTTTTGTTTTCCTTAGTGAAACTCTCGTTCTGGAAAGGTCGGAAGACAAAAACTCGTTGAGGAAGGCAAGAGGCGGACAATAACTGGGAAAGTAGCCGATCCAAGATTTGCAATGCGTTGAGGCGAAAGGAATTAGGCGGATAGAGACTGGCCTGAGGAGCCGGACAGAGCAGAAGGCATTCTTCTGCTTACTGTCATTTTGAAATGGAACTGCCTTCTATGGTATGGTTCATTTCCATAGAATAGATTCTGTTGCAGAAGGTTATTAATTGTTGTAATTGTACAAAAGAAATATCCATTTATGTACTAAAAATGACTATAATAAGTTTAAAGAAAAGAAATCTTTATTATTAGTTTTGAATCTAATCGTCACCTTTCTTTTGTCTCACTTTATCTTACTTATGGATCTTTACAACACTTATTTGGCTTGCCGTCTGCCGGGGCTACTGGTTAGAGTCTATTTCATTCATTTTGGGATTTGAGAAAAAGAAGAGTGGTCTAGAGCTTAAGTATAGTAGGTGTTGATACAATGTTCACACACAAGAGCTTTGACTCCTTTCCCCAAGAAAACAAAACAAGATCTCATTTCTATTGTAGCAAGACAACATTCGGGATTTCTGCATTTTCTACATATAGTACGGGTAGGAGGAAAGAAAAGTAGTCTCTACCGACGCAGCTTAGTATCCTTCCCTTAAAAAAGACCTTTCAAAATATTATCTGCAGGAATTCATCCATGTTTGACAAACACAATTAAGAAGCACCAACCAATTACTAGGATTTCCTCATTTTTTATTAGATTAGAAGAAAGACCAAGAAGATTACATAGATAGATAGAGAGCAGGCCGTATGAACTAATACAAACAGATTTAGACAGTTTGATACTTATTTATATATTCTAAATGTATCTTCTGGTTACCTCGAGTATAGCTTTCTCTACTAGACTTAGACTACAATTCTAAATGAAATTTAGAAATAATAACTCTACTATTACTATATACTATCTATATAGATTATATACTATCTATATAGATTATATAGATTATATACTATCTATATAGATATAGGATACTTTTTAGGTCGATGTTCATACTACCTTTTTCTCTTCCCCACGCTACGGGCCCTTACCAGCGTCATTAAACGACGTTATATCATGTTTCTTCTACACATTTCCTAATCAAAATCTTTGCGAAAAGTTTTGAACGTAACTTTAGAAATAGGTATTGATTGAATAGAAGAGATTTCCAAATAAGTCGTCGGAAAAACACTAAATAGAGTATACAAAGTAACAAGTACTCGTCACGTGCACAAAGCAAAATAGAAAAGGAATAAAACTATTGATTCAAAAATAGCATTAATCAGTGAAGATTTGTATGGATCCTATAACTAGAATGAATTTCTAGAAACGAGATATATATAATATAATGAGATCTAATAAATAATTAATGAGATATAATAAATAATAAACGATGTTTTGTATGACTTATAAAATTCTATAGAAAGTGTACTCCAACCTAGTATTTTGACTAAGGGAAACATCAAACTAATAGAATAAAGCGTAGATTTTGGTGAAGAGATTCGTACATATTCTGTACAACGGATAATAATAATAATTAAGTTAATAAGGGCATATCACTTAGAGTGGCGGGTTTTTGAGAGGATCTTTTTCTATTTAGAGAATTCTGTAATTAAGTACATGCATACATAATCTTTGCTCTAGGAGATTAGATTATTAGGCTAGAAAAAAGGAGGGATAATTGTCATCGACTAACCTAGTCTTTACCCTCATTTCTATTATAAAAACTCTTATCTTATCTTATTCGCTCCTTGGAATCTGGAGAATACACACGAGTAATTAAGAAACTTCTGCTCAGCTTTCTAAAAACTATTTATTTTGAAATATTTCGCTGCATACCCCGCTTCCTCCCCTTTTTTGGAGATTCTTGTGATTGTCTACAGTGGTAAGGATTTTAGAAATAGATATGTGATGTTTGTTTCCACAAAAAAGAGCCCATAATTGTTATTACATTATCGACTACTCCCCAGTTACTAGAAGCTTTTACTATACTTAATAATATCATATAATATATACCTCCGGCTTGAAAATCAAAGGAAGAAAGGACAACATAGAGAGATAAAATAACGAGAGAATATAGTTTTGAAATTTGGATAAACAAGCAGAGATAGCACAAAACCTAAGTCAGAAATAAACACGCATCAATGAACAATTCCATTTATCTACAGACAGAAAAGCATAGTACCTAGTTATTAACTTAGTAGAAGAGAGGATATTTTTGAATTTCTTAGGCATATCTATCAGCGTGGGTACCAGAAAGTTTCGTTTTCGTACGTATCATAGCGAAAAATCTCTGTTCACAAAAAAAAGGGATCCCTTTTGATGGAAGAGTTGGATTCTGTTTTTCAGGCTTATTAGTATAGTAGGAAAAGTTCATTTTTATACCTCCATTCTTTAAGTCAAGTTGCAAAGAAGTCAATATTCCACGCATTCCTTCCTTAGAAAACGGAGAGAAAATTCTAAGAATTATGCAAATGATTAGTAAAGTAATATATAATAATTAAGAATGTTGAGAAATCCAAAGTTAGGAACTATTAGGTCTCTATTAGACTAGAAGCTAAGATTTCTCCTAGTCAGCCATTGCCAGCTTTCTAGCAACATTATCCTGGGTGGTATATCATCCCACAAAAGAGCTTTTCTTGAAATGAAAAAATGACTAATTACTCTTTTCGTTTAGATGTACTAGGATTATTCATGATTTTCGGGTTTACTTTCGTTTACGTATGCCTAGGGTTAGATACTATATTCTATTTTCAGAATAAATGCGCGTATTCCCTGATACTAGAATAAACACACAAGTCATTTTTTTATCCGAATGTCTTCTTTATTTAAATATTCATTTATGGGGCTAAAAGAAAAGTCATTTAAAAAAGGAGATAGAAAAATTCCAAAAAAAAGTTTATTCCTTACAACCAATTATGCGTGTGTGTGTTAACCATGAATCATGAATATTATTTTCTAGAATGTCTTTTTGCAAGAGTCCTAGAGAATTAAAGACAGTATACCCCCTTAACTTGCTAGAAGTTACTATATATCCCTTATTAAATATCCCTTACTTGAAATTTCCTAGAATCATACATTTCTCACAAGAAGTAATATTTTATATAATTGGTTTGAGTTAACGCTCTTTTTAGGATCATTTTTTCCTTTTCCTTACGATTCAAAATGGAATCTCGTCCAAATTTTTGAGTATTATTGGTCTAAGTTTTTTCTGTTCGCGTTTGTATGTGGTTCTCGTTCGAAAAACAGAGTTCTCACTCATAGCATTTTCAATTTATGCGGGTTGGGCAAATATCTAAGTGACATTTTGACTAGGTATGTATATAATAAAATAGGTAATAAGGTCTAAACCTACATAGCTAGAAAGCAGGGTTTAATCGGCAAACAAAGCGAGCAGCAGTAGCAGTATTCTCTTTTTTTGTTTTATATCTGATATCTGAAGTATAAAGTAGAAGTATAGCCATAATTAACGTAATTTTGAACCTGATTCGATTCGTATGTTGATTGTGCAGGCATATTCTTCACGGCAAGGTTATATGTGTATAGTAAATATTGTTTATTTTATTAGGGCATAGGATTTTTTTTTTGTAAGCCATAGTACGAACGAGATGTGATAGGAAATTCACTTTAACCAGAAAGAAAAAGCGGGATTTAAGGAAGGACAACATATCTAGCTGAAAAAACCAAAACTGTCGGCTTAGTAGTAACAACAAAGGAAAACTGGGAAAGAAAGGAAAGAACCGCTGCCGTACAGAAACAAAAATCTTTGATATTTGATAGAAAACAGACTAAATATAACGAGATATGCGAGATTCTATAATTCTAAAAGTAAGTGCTCCTGTGGATTCATTTGTTAGGTTAATTCTGTACACTTACAAACAATACCGAACCGGTTAATTACCTTACTAAAAAGTTCTAATAAATAAGGAGTATTCTATAATGCTACTTGTGGTTTGTTAGGCCAAGAGTCGTCTACCAATCCCATAAATTTAACAACTTATTTATTCTTTCTGTTTATATACCATTATGCTAGACCGTTTCGAAAACAAAAATGTGATAGATGATTTTTGGACATGCTGCATGCTTATATAAAAATTCCAACAAAAGAGCAAAGTTTGGCTTTGGCTATGCTAGAGTAATAATCGAAAATACCATCAGAAAGGATTGTAGAAAGGATTGTGGAGAAACAGTATAAAGTTTTGAAAGGTGCTACCTTACTTGTCGATGTAAATTGTTATCTTTCACCCATAGTTTTGTAATCTGACCGACAGAAATCCCTTTATTTCTTGATTAGAATAATTATGCCTTAGTTAGCTCTGGATACTTACTACATACAACTTCTTTTTTTGTGTTATAAGAATGTTGTTAGGCTATCTATACTTTTTTGTCTATAATCCAACCCCTGATCCGATTTTTAGTCCAGAGTCGAGAAATCTATTTTGCATATTGTGGTTTTTAAGGTAGGATTAATGCTATAAAGCCTATAGTTTTTCCTTTCAAACAAAGTCTATTTGGTAGAGAGTGAGTATCCGTTCCTTTATTTTTCATTGCGCATCTTTCCATCTACTAATAAGCCTGAAAAACAGAATCCAACTCTTCTAATTGCGAATTACACTTGTTTCAGACACATAAAGTAGAGTTTCAGTCACATTCGATCAGCCTTTTCGAACCTTGTAGCTCGAGCCACTTCACTTCTTTTTTATTCTACTTTGGTAATTGTTCTTTACTTTCTTCTTTCTCTCATCAAAATGTTCATTCTTCGTTACCACTAGTTTAATCTTTTCAATTAAATTTGTCTGAATTGCATGTCTTTGTGTGATTCTGGATCGGAAGTCACAAATAAATTAAACAGATTTATTATGAGTAATTTGTGTATATTTGTCGTTTTATTATGAGTCGGTGTTACATATTTTTTATGTTCAATTGTTGCATGTTTTTCATTGTTTGTTGTATGATTTTCAGATGGGACGACAGAGGAGATTCACGTACCGTCTCCCACAGGGTAGCCAGGATAGTGGTAGCCATGGCAGTCCGGCAGGCGCTGGCCAGGGGAGCCAGAGTAGCACCTCTGTGGTGCCTGATTCCCAACCGAGTTCGAGCAGGGGCTCAACCCTGGGATCAGAGAGTACCATTAAAACCGACCCAGCAATGACTTCAAAAGCGTGGAATTGTGCGGACTCAAAAGTCCGGCATGACCACCCTGAGATCGGAACTGATCGCCTAAACCGACCCAGCGGATAGTCTTAAAATTCAGAAGGAAGAGTAAGACTCTTCGGATGCACAGTGTCCGAGTCTCATCTATGAATGACCGGCCCACCAGCGGCTGGGTAAATTCAGAAGGCAGAGTAAGACTCCTCGGATGCACAAGGTCCGAGTCTCATCTATGAAGACTAAATAGGTGCAAACTCCTCGGACATTGAATCTGATTCCGAGTATCACCCCATAAGATTGTGCACATTCTTCGGACACCAATTCCGACCGTCGCACATTAAGCATAAGAATCAAAACTCCTTGGAGCCACTAAAGACCAAGGTGCAGACGAACGGACAAAGTACCACGAGACGGACCGTTCTCTGTGAAGTTCCACAACCATCTCTATACTGAGATACTTGGGAACTGGGGGGACTTATGATCTATACATATGTGGTCCGTCTGG